>JAJJLH010002699.1:0-15183 GCA_023806865.1 Isotricha sp. YL-2021a | reverse complement strand
CAGAAGAATTACTTTTTGTAAAATATTTATTATTTGTATTTATTAATATTTTATTTATTTCTTTATTTCTATTTTTTTATGAAAAAATAGAAACTTTATTTCTATTTTTTGATGAAAAAATAGAAATTTTTATGTAAAAAAAATTCAATTTCATATTTTATAATCTTTTAACATTTATATCTTAACATTATTCTTTGTAATATTCAATGAATTATATCTTTATATAATTATAACTAAATATATTTATTTTTCCATCAATAGAAAAAAAAAGAAAAGAATACAAAATTTTTTATTTTTTTTTAATAAATCGTCTCATTTAAAAACTATAAATATATATGAAAAAACTACAAATCCAAAATAAATCTTTAGACCAACAAAAAAGAATTCAAATGATTAATTTTCCAAAAAGACCATTAATTAATTTATCATTTAGAAAATCAGATAAAATAATAAAAATTCAAAGTAATTATTTACGAATGAGATTTAATCCAAATCACAATCATGTAAGACAATTTTCAATTAAAATTACTCCTGAATTACCAGATGATTCATATCAACTTTTTAGAAAAATATTAAGATCAGTATCAAAAGAATTAAAATCTCATTTTAAAATTTATTTTATAAATGGTAGAAGTTTATTTACTATTTTAAATGAAGAAAATTCCTCAATTTCAATTATTCAAAATGTTGATGAAATTGAGTATAAAATTGATTTTTCAATGACAAGAAATTTAATAGATTTATCTAAAATTAAAACATTAATTAAAGAAAATATTCAAATTAAAAGTTTCATTGAGAAAATAGTTAAAATGATATTTGATGCTAATAAAGGGTTTATCAGATTTGATGAAGGAAATTACTATGATTATCAAAATTTTATCCCAATAGATGATAAAGCTAAAAGATTAAATGGTTATTCAACAAGTGCAGTTATTACAAATTGTGGATTGTATTTAAGAATTAGTGATAAAAGTAAATTTATAAGTGAAATTACTGCATATGATAAATTAAATGAATTTCATAAAAATGGTGTTTGTAAAGAAAAAGTTTTAGAATATTTTAAAGGAAAATCAGTTTTAACTACTTATGGTAGTTTAAAAGTATATAAAATTGAAGGAATTAGTTTTGATAAAAAAACAGATAATACTACTATTCCTATTAAAAATAAAGATGGAACAAGAATTGATGTTACAATAAAAAATTATTATAAACAAAAATATTCAATTGAAATTAAAAATAAAAGTCAACCATTATTAATAATATATGAAGGCAAAAATATTAAAAATATAGAAAATTTAACTAGAAGATATTTAATACCTGAATTGGTTTTTTTATGTGGAATAGATGATGATCAATATAATAAAACATATATAAGAAAAAAACTCACACAGAAATTAAATCCAGATCTAAAAATGTCTAAAATAAAAGAAATAAATAAAATATTAATAAATACAAATAATAAATATTTTACAAAAAGTAATTCTTCTGAAAAAATACAATTAGAATCACCAAATGAAATAAGAGAAAAATGGGGATTACAATTTGGTAATTTTGAAACATTAAATGGAAGAGTTTTACCTCTTCCTAATATTCAATTTGGTAATAATGATAAAAATAATATTAAAGAAAATGGGACATTTCAACAAAAAACTTTCCATAAATCATTTGATTTAAATAGTAATTATTGGATTATACTTACAACTAAAGTTGAATATGCTGAAAAAACATTGAAAAGTTTAGAAAATTGTTCTAAACAAATGGGAATTAATATTGAAAAACCAATAGTTAAAGTCATAAATCAAAAAAATAGTAATCAATTAATTGAAAGCCTAAAATCAATTGATTTAAATAATGGAAAAAAAATAGCTTTAATAATATTAGATAATTATTCAAAATATGTTTATTCATCATTAAAATGTTATTTATGTGAACAAATTGGAATTGCATCACAATGTATTCTTTGGGAAAAAGCCAAAAGTCAAAATTTATCATATTGGTCTAATATTTTAAAACAAATGGAAGTTAAATTATGTTCACAACCTTTTCACATAATAATTGATCAAAATTTAAAAATTAATCCAACTATGATTGTTGGTATTTTTATTTCTAATATTGGTAATAAAAAAATTAGAATAATATTGACTTCTTCTTATTCAATGGAACTTTCAAATTTTTATACTCAAATTAAAGAAGTTGATTTAGAAAGTAAAGAAGATTGTTTAATAATTATGATGATGAAAGCAATTGATTATTTTAAAAAAACTTTTAATAATTGTATACCAAAATTTATTATAATTTATAGAAAAGGAGGAAATGAAAAACAAACAGAAAAAATATACTTAAATGAAGTTAGTAAATTTAAATTATTTTTTTCAAATGAATCACAATTTTTTAATAATAATGAAAAAATTCCTTTATGGAATTTTATTACAGTTAATAAAAAAACTGAATTAAAATTCTTTGAGATAAATAGTTCAAATAATTTAAAAAATCCTCCCTCTGGAACAGTAATTGATACAGATATAATAAATGATGATTTATATGATTTTTATATTCAACCACAATATGTTAATATGGGGACTGCTACACCTGTTCATTATCATTGTTTATTTGATTCTACTAATATGCCTTTGGAAATTATGGAAAATATTACATATAAAATGACATATTATTATTGGAATTGGAATGGACCTGTTAGAGAACCAGCTGCTTTGAAATTTGCTGAAACATGTAATAATTTTGTTAGAAATATTAAAATTGGAGATAATGTTAATGATAAATTAAATAATAGTCCATATTATATATAGAGTTATTATTAAATTAGTTTATGTTATTATAAATAAATAAAATAATAAATTTATTATTTAATTTATTTAAAAAAATATTTTAAAATATTATACAGATTTAGAATTAATAATAAATAAATATTAAATTTTTAATAAACAACAAAATATGAAAATATATAAACAAATACAATATATAAAATACACAATTATATAACTTATTAAAATTATTAATATATAATATAAATATTATAAAAAAAATATAAATATGATTAAATTAGGAAATGAAAAAGTTGAATTTTCAGAAGAAGAATTGAATAAATTAAAAATTTTATGTGATTTCCTTTTCTTTGATCAATACAAATCATCAGCATCATATCCAAGATTCCAACAAGCCTTTGCAGCATTAATAGGGAATTCAAAAATAGATTTATTTCAAACCTTCAAAAAAATATGTGGAGAAAGAAAAAAATATATAACATTTGGAAGAATGATAAAGGCATTTTTAAAAAGTAAAAAAGAAAAAAATTCAAAAGATGACATAGAAAATTTTTTTAATATAATAATGAATGATAAAACAATAAAAAAAGAAGAAGAAGAAGCAGGAATTGAATATGAAAATGCCATCAGATACAGTACTAAACAAGGTAATATGAGGCATTTTGTATCTAAAGTTTGTGTTATTACTGATGAAACATCAGAAAAAATTAAAGGACTTCGAATTTATTATGATGACTTTTTTAAAAATGATTTATTTTTTAATAAAAGAGGAGAAAAATATTTAATTAGTATGGAATTAAATTTAATTGGTGATTTAACTGATGAGGAAATTAATGGGAGAGCAGATATGAATACTATGGATGGTATTACTAATATTTTTGGAACTTTTACTGATAAAATTACTTTTATTGGTTTTAAATGTCGTTCTGGTAAAAATTCATTTTATGGTAAACCTGAAGGTACTCCTTTTTTTTATGGTAGTATTGGTAGACATGTTAAAACTTTTAAATGCGAAGTTAAAAATGGTGTTTTAACATCAATTTTACCAGGATTTGTTGATGTTATAAGAAGAAATTCTTATATTGATAAATCAATTAATGATATTCAAAATGATATTGATCATTGTAATGATTATATATATGAAGAAGAAACACTTATTAATATTAATGATCCTGAAGAATTAGATAAAAATATTAGAAATCCTATGATACCTGATGATTATTTCTTTGATAAGAAATTTGAAGATAAAATTAAAGGAACTGATATTAATGAAATTATACCTGAAAATGAAGTAAAAAAAGATGTTGGGAAATATAGTGTTGCTTCAAAAGAAATTGAGATTGATCCTGATAAATTATTAGAAGAAGCTGCAATGTTTTCTAAATATAAAGAATTAAGAGAAACACTCCAAAATCAAAAAGATTTATTACTTGATACTGGAAGATTTGATGAAATGCCAAAAGATCCTGATGGAGAATATAAAAAAGGTGATTCTATTGAAGGGAAAGATTTAAATATTTTTATTAAAAATCCTCAAAATTATGATAATTTAACTAAAGAAGTTGGTCAAAATGTTGAGGAAGCTATTAGAAATGAAAATCCTGTTGATGAGAGTGAAAAAGAATTTAAATATCCTAATGTTGAAATTATTAAAACAAAAGATACTCGTTTAAATAATAGAAATGATATGCAAAATTATTTTGATAATATAAATAGTGGTTATTATGATAGAGTTATTGGTGGTTTTGATGATGAAAAAATAGATATGACTATATATGAGAAAAAAGAAACAAAAGAAGAAATAATGGAAAGTGAAAAAAAAGCACAAGGAAATTGGAAAAAAGTTTCAGAAAAAATATCAACTAATCAAGGAATATTTATTTTACAAACAATAGGTTCTGTGATAAAAGCAACAAAATTATTGAAAGATGATTTAATGAAAAAAGGGAAAAGAATGACTACAAAGGAAAGATTAAATTTATATAAATTATTAAAAATTAATAAACCTATTATTGATATGTTATCTAAAGCTCATATGGAGGAATTAAGAAGAAAAGAAGAAGAAGAAAATGTAAAAAATCAAATTGAAGAATTGAAAAATAATAAGGACTTAACAGATGAAGAAAAAAGGAATAAAAGACAATATATAAAACATAAACAATCAAATGCAATTGAAGCAGCTTCTGAAATATTTAGAGAAAAAGCAAAAGAAATTCATGTTAAAGATTTTCCATTAATTTCAAATAAATTAGAAAAATTAAATGAAATGAAAAAAAATGTAAAAGATAAAAAGAAAGAAGAAATAATAAATGAATATATGAATGAATTAACACAAGATAAAATTGCAATAATAAATGCAATAAAAGAAAAAAATAGAGATAAAATTAAAAGTGAAAATACTGAAACATATAATAATATAATACAAAATAACCAAAAATTAAGAAGCAAAATGATAAAAAATGAATCAAAAGATATTAAAGAATTCCAGAAACAAGAAGATCAAGAATTAGAAAAACAAATGCCAAAAACAAAATTAATATCATTTAATAATATACAATTACCAGAAGGAAAAAAAATATTCCGTAATCAAAAAGTAAATACTTCAGTATTTTCAGATACATTATTTAAACCAATAAGAAAAAGTTTATGTTCACTTACAGAGAATGGAACATGGAATTTACCAAGTAGAGCAAATAAAGATGATGTTAGAGGATGGGAAAAATATAATTGGACATCTGTAAATCATATTTTAGATTCTCCAAATTATCAAGTTTATTATGATGATATTAATTCAAATGAAATTATACAAGGAGATTTTCAAAATTGTAATTTTATTACTGCAGTTGCTGCTTTATGTAAATATCCTGAATTGATTAAAAAATTATTTTTATTTAAAGAAAAAAGTATTGAACATGCTTATGGTGTTTATCTTCGTGTAAATGGTATTTGGAAATTAATAATATTAGATGATTTTCTTCCTTATTATTTTGATACTGAAGGACAATATCGTTTTGTTTTTTCATCATCATATAAAAAAGAAATATGGATTTGTTTATTAGAAAAAGCATGGGCAAAATTAAATGGTAATTACATAAGATCAATTGAAAGTTCACCATCAGAAATTTTTGATGTATTAACAGATGCTTATACTGATATTTTATATATATCACCACCTGAAAAAGATGAAATATACAAAGCATTATATGATGGTCAAAGTAAAGGTTATATTTTAACAGCAGAAACATCAAATGAAAGTAAAATAGAAGAATATGGTTTAGTTCCTTTTAGAGCTTATATTATTTTAGAAGTTATTGAAATAAATTCAAATAATAAAAATGTTAAATTAATACATTTAAGGAATTTATGGGGTAATGGTGATGAATGGAATGGTGATTGGTGTAATTCATCATCATTATGGACTCCTGAATTAAGAAAAATATGTAAAGTTCCAGAAAAAGCGAAAGAAAATAAATTATTAACAGGAACATTTTGGATGTCAATTGATGATTTTTGTAAATATTTTTATATTACTTATATTACTCATGTTAATCAAAATTATGTTAATTCATATAAAAAAATATCTAAAAATGATTGTTTAAATGGACCTATGGTTCATAAATTAATTGTTAATGAAAATGATACTGATGCTTATATTCAACTTCATCAAAAAAATCCAAGAATAATATTAAAAGATTTAACTCGTGTTAATAAATCTGTTTATGGTTATATTATGTTAACAGATGTAGAAGGTAATTATATTGATACATCAGGAAAAGGAACTTTTAATAATTGTTTGCATAAAAAATTAAATAAAGGAGAATATTATTTAATTACTGATTTAAATTTCAGATTTTTTAATATAAATCATGGTTACAGTATTTCAATTTATTCATCTTCTCATATAGAAATTAATGAAGGTGATGTAGAAATAAAATCATTATTAGATGCTAGTTTAATTAGTTTTTCTCAAGGATTAAAATTTACTGATGTAAGTGGAGCTAAATTAATTTCTACTGATATTGGTAATTGCCCTCTTAAGGCTGCTATATTAGATAATACAAATGGTAATGAGAATTTATTATTGAAAGCTAGTTTGAAGAGATATGGAAAAAATTCTGCTGATTTTTATTGTGAAAATGGAAGAGAGAAAGAAAATGAAATTATTAAATTTGTTATTAAAGGAGATTGTGCTGTTACTATTGCTTATCCTTATACTAATTCTTCTTTATATGATTTAAAAATGAGTGCTTCTAAAGAGTAAATCATTTTAATTATTTAACAATATTTAAATATTAAAAAATTTTATAATAAATTTCAATATGTATATTTTAATAATTATATAAATATGTCGAATTCTACTTTAATTTTTACTAATTTTAGTAAATTTATCAATAAAGAAATGATTGAAAATACATTAAATTATTATGGTTATCATTATACACAAATTTCTTTTAATTCAATAAAGCATACTTGTACAGTTAAATTTGATTCACAAGAAAATGCTTTAAATTTTAGATTTAATTTCCATCTTACCAAATTTATTGGTAAAAAAACAGTATATATCTCATTTTTAAATAATAATAAAAAGAATGATCCTTTAAAAGAAGTTTTTGTAGGGAAACTTGATAAATCTATAGAGCCTAAAGATTTTTATGTTTTTTTCAATGCAATTAGAAAAATTGAAGATTTTAAATTAGCAGAAAATGAAAATGGAGAAAGTAATGGTCATGCATGGATTCAATTTTTTACAAAAAATGATGCAAAATTTATAATAGAGCATTACAATGGTTATAAATTAGGAAATCAAAAAATTGAAGTATGTCAATTTGATTTAAATAAAAAATTAGATAGTGATATAAATAAAAATATTAATAATATATATAATCCTAATAATAATATAATAGATATTAATTCAACTTATTCAAATCCTGTATCAATTAGAATAAGTAATATCCCAAATTATTGGGAACTTAAAGATATTATTCAATATTTTAAACAATATAATATTAATAATATTATTTTTTCAGGATTAAAAATTGATAGAAATAAAACTAAAAAAGTTGCATTTGGTAATTATTATGGAATTGAAAATGATGATAATTATTTTAAATTAATGTATGAAATTCCATATTATGAAATTGAATTTTATAATGAAAATAAAAATAAAAATATATTTAATTTAAATTTAAAAAATTTTGTTTTATATTTAAAAAAATATCAAATATGTTCTCAAAAAGAAGATTATTTTAAATTTGCACATTATATTTTAGAAAATAACTTACAAAATCAATCAGCAAAAAATATGGAAAATATATATCAAAATTTTATAAAAGCTGATGATTTTATATTTAAGAAACCAAAAAAACATTTAGTAATCAATAAATTAATTCCAAAAGATGAAATGAAAGAAAAAGAAGCAAATAATTTAAAAAATGTTAAAGATGAAAATGAAGAAAATGAAATTTATGTATCTTATCTCCCTCCATATTATTCTGACAATCATTTAAAACATTTATTTTCAAAATTTGGAGGAGTTAAATATTGTTATGTTAGGAAAAATTTAAAAAATATTAATAATAAATTAATTACATGTGTATATGGATATGTTTTCATGAAAAATAAAGAAAATATTGAAAAAGCTATTCATAAATTAAATGGAACCAAAATTGATAAAAGATTTTTTCCAATAAAAGTTGAAAAATATAAAAAGAAAAAAAATTATAATAACAATTATAATTATATTAACAATAATAATAATATGTATAATAATAATATTAATAATAATGAATATTCTGAAGAAAATTTAGATAATTTTATAAATCAAAATTATGAACAAAATTTATTAAATAGAAATTATCAAGTTAATAATAATTATATTGATAAAAATTTATTTAATTTTATAAATAATAATAATTATAATTATAATAATAATTATTATTATAATAATAATTTAGAGAATGAAAATAATTATTATTATAATAATTATATAGATTATGAAGAAGAAGAAGATGAAGAAAAGGAGGAAAATGAAGAAGAAAAAAAAATAGAAGATGAAAATATAAATAATTATGAAAATGATGAAGTTTTAAATTTAGAAGCTCCTCCACCTTCATTTATTTAAAAATTTTAAAAAAACAATTAAAAATCAATAAACAAATTTTTGTATATATAAAATATAAAAAAAAATAATTTATTTGAATGAATATTTATTTATTAAAAGGGTATGATTAATTTTATTTTTAAAAAAGGTAAAAGAATTTAAAAAAAACAAATTTTTAAAATCTAAAAAAAATATATAAATATTAATTTAGTTTTAAGCATAATCAAACATATAAGTAATATTACCTCTATAATTTGTTTTAACCTTAACTGAAAAAACTCTTCTAGTCATACTATTAATAGTAAAAGTAACAGTACTAGCATTAGGATTATTAACTTCATACAAACCTTCCATCATTAATTTCATATCCAAATTTCTTTTAGAACCATTTTCCAATCCAATATAATAACCATTACCACTTTGATGTAAATATTGTTTAATATAACCTTGATTATCTAAAACTTGACCTTGTTCAGCAAATACTGCACTTACAATATCATCTGAACTTGAACTTGAATTAGTTTGATTAGTATTATTTGTACTAGTATTCTTATTTGTATTAGATGATTTTGATGAACTTTGTCTTGCACTTGTTTTTAATTCATATGAGTATACTGAACCATATGACCATGGCATATGTACGAATACATCCCATGTATCTGGAGTTATTGTTTTTGATAAAGATATTGCATTTTCACTTCCTGATTCTAAGTAGAATGATGCACATTTATTACCTCTAAATACTAATGAATCTGTTAAAGTTACATCGTATGTTCCTTTATTGTTGTCGAAGAGCACGAAATTAAAGGGGAATTCATCACATGATTTACTTTGATATAATTTTCCACCTGCGAAATCTTGAGATTGAAGTTTTGATTTTGTGAAACTGTATAATCCATCTTTGAAAACTTCACCTACTTTTTTATTTTCATTGAATGAAAATTTAACTTCTGTTGATGAATATGCAGAAAGATTATAACCATTCATTTTACCTCCTTCAATATATCTAAAAGTAGCATCTGAAACTATATAATATGTTCCTTTATTTAAATTTACTTCAATTGAACAATTCATTGTTCCTGTACTATTAGAATTTATGAAATTAGAATCAGAATCTACTAACATTAAATAAATAATAACTGGTTTTTGATATGTACCATCATCAAGAATAATTCTTGGATTTTTTTGATGTAACATAAAGTAAATATGAGTATTATCATTTAGAACTTCTACCTCCGTTAATATAGGACCATTTTTAGATTGTTCTTTTGTAATATGGAAAGTTTGATATAAATAATTTTCATGTAAATGACAAATCCCTAACATAGTATAATAAGTAAGAAAATGTTCAAAAGACATCCAAAATGAACCATTATCTTCTTGTTTATTACTCTTACCACATTGTTTCCTTATATCATCTGTCCACTTTCTACTTGAATCACACCAATCACCAGACCATTCACCATTACCCCATGGATTCCTTAAATGAATTAATTTAACTTTACCACTTTTTGTAGTAACTTCATAAACTTCTAAACAAGTATAAGCATGACCAGGTACAAGACCTAATTCTTCAATATTTAAATTATAAGTATCACTAGAAGTACCTGCAGTCATAATAAAACCTTTTTTTTGACTATTTACTAATTTTTCCCAAATTTCATTTGATTTACTATTATCAATTTTAATTTTTTCAGACCAAGCATTAGTAATTACATCAAAAACTTCATGAGGTTCACCTCCAATTGCCTTTGCATAATTTCCATTAAGTTTAGCCCAAGCTTTCTCAAGTAAAATAACCCATAATTCATTTCCATTAGTTGAAGTAAAAGCAGGATTTTTACCATAAGTACCATAACAAGGAATGTAATCATCAACTAAAACAAGTTCCCAAACACCACCAATTTTATAATAACAACCATAACAATGTTCCTGTGATTTTTCTTTAAAATAAAATAATCTTTCAATTAATTTTGGAAATTTACAAAGAGCAGCAATAGCTGAAAGGAAATAACAATCACCTAAACCACCTTGTATAATATCATCAGCTATAATTCCATCATAGAAAACTTGATAATTTTTAGAATTAAAAATATTATCTGCTCTTTCCCAAGTTATTTTTTCCCATCCTTCAACATCACTTGATTCTATACCTTCAGGGAAACTCCATCTACCATATGAATCAACAGGACATAAATTTTTTTTTAAAGGTTGGAATAATTCATCAGTCCAAACTTTATTTTTTTCACATAATTCTTGATTTTTGAATATTTTTACCTTATCTAAAATATTTATTTCATTAATTGAAATATATTGTGTTTGTTCTTTTACTTTTTCTTCTTCTTGTTTGTTTAATTCTTCTATTTTTTTATTTTCTTCTTCCATTAATTTTTTTCTTTGTTCTTCTTCTTCTTTTAATGCTGCTTCAGCATCGTAATTTAATTCTTTCTTCATTTCTTCTTTATGGACTTTATTTAAATATTCTATTATATCATTTTGTTCACTTAATAGTTCATTATAATATTCATTTAATGCTGTTTTTTCTGAATCTTTTGCTTTATTTAAATATTGTTTTACCATTTCAATTGTTTCGTTTATGTTTTGTAAATCTTCTAGAGTATATGTTTTTTGTTCTTTTTCTTCTTTTTCTTTTTGAGCGTTTGATTCTTCTTCTGCTTTTTGCCTTTCTTCTTCTATTAATTTCTGTTTTTCTTCTTCTTCTCTTTTTCTCCTTTCTTCTTCTTCTTTTTCTAATTCTGCTCTTTTCCTTTCATCTTCTTCTTGTTGAATTTGTAATTCTTTCTCTTTTTGTTCTTGGATTCTTCTTTGTTCTTCTTCTAACCTATTTTTTTCTTCATTTTTTCTTTTTTCTTCTTCAGCTTTCATTAAAGCTAATTTTTCTTTATCAGCTTCTAGTTGTTTTGCTTCTGCTTCTCTTCTTAAAGATTCTTCATGAGCTTTACTTAACATAGAAATAATATCAGCATTTGATTGAAGAACTTCATACATTTCTATTTGTTCTTGCATTGTGTATTTTGAAGTATCACCATTTTGTGCTGCTTTCAAAAATGAAATTGCCTTTATTACTGCTCCTATTGTTTTAATAATATAAATTCCAGAAGCTTTTGAATATTTTTCTGAAACATTTTTCCAATTTGCTTGAGCTTTTTTAGTTAATTCTGCAATTTGTTTTTTAGTTAGTTTTTGTGTAGTTGTTGTAGTAGTAGGTTTTGATGGAGTAATATCAATCATATTATTATAATCATCATAATTATTTAAATAACTATTTAAATAATCTTCATAACTTGAATATGTATTAAATGTAACAACTGAATTTTGTGAAGTATTATTGTATGAAGTAATATAAATATTTGTATTTGTTCTATTATTTGCTGTATTATTATAATAATCAGCATATGTAGTACTATAATTTCCATATGGATTATATGGAGTATTATTATCATAATAATTATTATTGTATGATAATTTATTTGATGATGAGTTTTGAATATCATAAAAATAATTTTGTAATTCATTTTCATTTGAAATACCATATGCTGTATTTCCACCTCTTGAATATTGATTATATTGTACAGTTGTGTTTTTTTTCTTACTTGCTTTAACTTCATCTTTACTCACTTCAAATTTATTAACATCTCCTTTAATCAATTGGGAATTAATATTATTAATATTTTCATTTTCTATATCAAAACCATCAAATTTATCTTTTCCTCCAGGACCACCAAATCCACCACTTTCAGGTCCTCCTGGACCATGTTTTTGCATCCCATCAAAATAAGTATTTTCAGGTTGTGGAGGTGGTCCTTTAAATCCTTTCCTAATTCTTTTACCAACACTAGATAATAAATCTTTATAATTTTCTTTACTTAACAAAAAATCAATTGTTTTAATTTCTTCATTACTATCACCCCTTTTAAGTAACATATCTAATTTATTTTCAACTCTTCTTTGAGGAGGATTAGGTACTCTTCCAAATTCTCTTCCAAAACGATGATGATGTCCTCTTTTTTCTTTTTTCTTATGATAAAATTCCATTGCTTTATTTAAAATTTGTTTTTCATTAAAATTTTCTCTTGGTTTATTATGTGGCATTCCTTTTGGAGGTAATGCAAATCTTTGAGTTAAAGGTCTAAAATATTTATAAGCTTTCCCAGAAATAATATCATTTAAATGTGGATTAAAGAAATGTTCATCATCAATTAAAGGAGTAAAAATATGATGAGATAAATCTTCATCTTTTAAATTTGAAAGTACTTCTTCTTCAAAAATTGGTTTATCATCATTAATATAATTTTGATTTATTTCAAATAATTTTTTATCAATATGTGGATTTACTCTTTCGACTTCTTCGAAATAAGGGAAAAAATAACATAATAAACCATCTTTAACTTGAATATCAATTGCTTGAATTTGTTTTTTAAATTGTCCCATAATAAAAGGAGTTCCTGAAGGAGAACCAATAAAAAGTGTTTTTCCTGAACGACATTTAAAACCTAAAAATGTAATTGTATCTTTATAAGTTCCAATTATATGAGTTATACCATCTCTTGAATTTATATCTGGAAATCTTTCTTTTTTGGAATTTTCTAATATTGATAAATTAATTTCTAAACTTATATAAATATTTTCATTTGATTTATTTAAAAATAAATCATTTTTGAAAAAGTCATCATAGTATATTCGAAATCCTTTTATTTTTTCTTTATTTTCATCTGTAATTACACAAAATTTTGATATTGCATACATTTTTTTTCCATTTTTATTTGTTGTATATTTTATTGCTCCTTCGGTTACATTTCCAATTGAATCACCTTCTTTTTTTATAACTTCTGAAAATAATTTGTTTAAAAAATCTTTTGTTTCATTTGAAAATTCATTTTTGTTTTCTTTGAAATTAATATATGTTTTAATCAATCTACGAAATGTTATATATTTGTGTCTTGTTCCACATATATCTTGGAATATTTTTTGAAGAGCTTCTGATGATAAATTTTGAGTTAATATCCCAAAACATTCTTCAAAACGAGGATATGATGCTTTATCCTGGTATTGGTCAAAACAAAGGTAATCTCCTATTATTTTTAATTTTTCTAGCTCTTCATTTGTAATATTAAGATCTGTTTCCGACATTAATATTTTTTATTTATAAAGTTTTATTATATTTTTATAAGAAAAAAGTACATCTATAAAGTATTAATAATTTTTTTATATATTAACTTAAATAAAAAAAATATAAACTTAATCAAATTAGAATAATTTTTAATTCAGATATAAATATAGATACTCAAATTCTTTTGAGTTAAATAAAAAATTTAATTTTTATTTTAATCAATATATTACTATTATATTCTGAAATCTTATTGATTAAAACAAAATAATATATTTGAGCCCCTAAATTTATTATAATAAATAATTAAATACTTTTAAAAAATCCAAATATATTCCTATATACTCTTTGTTTTAAAATTAAATGAAAAAATAAATAAAAAACCACCACAAAAAAATCAAAATCAAAGTTATCATGATTTAACATTAGACTTATCAAAAGATGATGAAATAATAAAAAAATCCCCAGGTGGATTATTTGATAAATCAATAATAAATGGAATAGAGACAATGGATTCAATTTTTAAAATGAAAGAAATGGAATTAATAAATAATTCAAATAGATTACAAACTGATTCAAATAAATCAAATAATTCAATTGGAAGTGTTAGAATGAATGGAATATTAAATACAACAAATAGAGAAGATATAACTATTAATAATGATATAAGTTATCCTGTTCCTAATGAATTAAATGAGGCTGTTATTGAAGAAAGAAGTAAATGTTGTTGGAAAAAAATATTAATTGTTTTGTTAATTATTATTATTGGTTGTATACTCTTTTTATTTGGAGGATTTTTAACTTATATTTTATTAGTTAAATATCAAAGAAATCAAAACACTAATAATAATTCAAATAATATTCATAATTCTAATTAATTTTATTTTTAATAAATTATAATTGTAATAATTAAGTAAAAAAAATTTAAATGTTATTTATTATTATTATTGTATTTTAATTTATTTATTTATATTAATTTATATAATAAAAATTATTTTTATTTATCAGTTTTTAAAAAAAAAATTGTTTTTAATTTTTTAAAATAATTTATATTGATATGTTAATAAAATATTAGTTTAGATTAAATTATTATTAAAATATCAATTTTTAAATCAAAAGAGTAAGTCATTAGATATTTTTTTAATATATTTTTATATTTGGATATTTTAATT
>JAJJLH010002698.1:0-15185 GCA_023806865.1 Isotricha sp. YL-2021a | reverse complement strand
TGAAGATATATATAATGAATTAAAAACAATTAAACAAAAAATGGAAGTATTACAGAACTTTGTTATGAATGAATTGTATTTAACACATTCAAAATATAATGATTTAATACAATACATATTAAATAATGTACAAAATACACTTTCGGAAACTGATAATCTACAAAATAGATATATAAAAGAATTAAAAGACAATATTAAAGAATTAAATAGTAAATTTGATTTATCAAAAAAAATTGATGAGAAAGAAAAGTATGAAAAAAAACTAAATGAATCAATAATTAAAGCAGACAAATTCAATTCAATAATTACAAAATTTAAAAATGAAAAAATTGAAAAAATAAATGAAAAAATAAATGGTTATCTAAAATATTTTAAAGATAATATTAATACATTGATAAAAAATGAATTTTCACTTCAGGTTAATGATTTTTTGAATTCTTTTTTAAAATCTCAAAACAATTTTTTTATGTCAAATAATAAAAACCAAATAAAAAAAATTATAATTCTCAAATCAAACAAATTAAGTCAACCCATAAACCATTTAAATATTATTATAATAGGGGAACAAAAAAATGGAAAAGCCATATTAATAAAAGAAATATTAAAAGATATAAAAGAAAAAAAAAAAGTAGAAAAATTTGAAGATATATTTGATGAGTATTCTTCTAAAAATATTCCTTATATTACATTGATAGAATCATTAGATTTAAAATATAATTTAACTGAATTAGTGGTAAAAACAAAAGAATTAATAAATGAAAGATTTAAAAGTAAAAAAAGAGATTCTTTTATTCATTCTGTTATATTTTTATTTAATTCTAATAGATTATTTGATAATACTATTAAATCAATAAATGAATTAAATAATGAAATTCCGGTAATTTTTATTTATAAAAACATAAAAAACATAAAAAATGTTGAAGCAATCGAAAATAAATTAAAGGATAAAGACTTTAATGGTGAATTTATTCATTTAAATCAAAATATAAATGATGAAAATATTAATAAAATTATTGAAATTTCAAAAAAAGGAATTCAAGAATCTTGTATTAAATATATGATTAAAATTCTTAGAATAAATATTGAATGTATATTAGATTTGAAAATTAAAAGGATTAATATTGAAAAAGAAATTGAAAATTGTAAATTTGATTATGATATAAATGAAATATATGGAGATAGTACAACACAAATTTTGAATAATCTAGTTTCCAATATTATTAATACTTTTAATTATGGAATTAAAAAAGATAAAAATTATATTTTACCACTAAATAATGATTATCTTAAAAATTTTCTCATAAAATGTAAAAAACAATTTAAAGATATTTTAGTCAAATTAATTAAGGAAAAATTAGATGATTTAATATATGAATTAATTATTATTCAACAAAAATTTATAAAAGAAAATAATGAATATAAAAAATATATTAGTAAAGTAGATGAGTTGGTAATAGAATGTAAACGGGGTTTTAGTTACAATTTTTTACCTTCCTTGATAAAAATGAGTGTAATAAATTTTTTCAAATATTTTTTAATTGAATTTATTTATACACTTAAAGTAATAATAAAAGCAAATTTTGAACAATGTTTAAAAGATAAAGATATTACAGATTTGTTCATTACCAAAATCATAACATATTTTAAAAATTAATTAACTATTTTTTATTTAATTATATTTAAATATTATAAAATATAAAATAATAAAAAGATTTTAACTAAATGATAGAAATTAATTCAGGAGAAATTTTTGAAATTAATTTTGATGAAATTGATAAAATGTTATCAGGAGGAGAAAAAGATGCTGAATACTGGAATACTTTAATAATTAAAAAAAATTTAGAAGAACTAGGGTTTAATTTAAATGGAATAAATGAAAATTATTTTAAAGAATTAAACTCATTATTTGAAGAAGATGATGATCTAGATATTGATAATATAAATAATTTAATTAAAATTGATGATAAAACTAATTTAGAACAATTTATGAAAGACATTAAACTATTTTTGAAAAACAAAAAATTTTATCATATCTCAAAATTAGATATAATTTCATTTATCAAAAATGATAAAATAAATAAAATTACATTAGAACAATTAAATTTAAATTTATTTTTTTTAGTTACAAATAAGAAATTTCCAGGAAATGAAAAGAAAATTGAATTGATTTTTAATTATCTTTCAAAAGGAATTAATAAAACATGGAAATTAGCAAAAATAATGGAATTAATAGAGGAAGGTACATTAATTTCTTTAGATGAAAAGAAAATAAATCAAATATTAAATTCAATATCATATAATTTAATAGAAGATTCAGATGAGAATATTGCAGAAATTAAATCTATATTAAATTTAAATAAAAATGATCCAAATAATTTAATATGTCAAATTAATAAATTTTGTGTATCAATATTATTCCCACCAAATCAACAAGAATTAATAACTGATGAATTATTAGATGAATTAAAAAAAAAAAACAAAGGCAAAATAACAGAAAAACAAATACAAAATTTAAAAAAAGAATTAACACAAATAGAAAATAAATTAAAAGAAATAAAAAATTGGAAAGAAGAAGACATAAAAAAATGGTTATCAAAAGAGAAAAAAACTAAAATAGAAATATTATCAGTTCTTTCAAAAGGAAATGAAATAATATACAATCAAAAACCAAGAAAAATTCAATTGATATCAATATTATTAATGTTAAACAAATCTCCAAATAAAGGATTATTATCTCAAATAAATACAGGAGAAGGAAAAACAACAATAATATCAATTTTAGCATCATACAAATCATTATTAGGATTAAAAGTTGATATAATATGTAGTTCAATAACTTTAGCTGAATTAAGTTTAAAAGAAAAGAAAAAATATTATGAATTATTTAATTTAAAATCATCAACAACAAAACCAAATAATAATGAAAGAATAGGAAATGTTAGAGTATGTTATGAATGTGATATTGTTTATGGTGATCCTTCAAGTTTTGAAGCTGATATTTTACAATGGGAATTTAGAGAAAAAGGAGGAAGAGGAGATCGTAAATTTGATTGTGTTATTGTTGATGAAGTTGATTCTATTTGCATTGATGAAATGTTTAGTTCTACTAGATTAGTTACTGAATTTAATGGTTATGAATATTTATATCCTGTTTTTTATCTTATTTATTTTAATTTAATGATTCTTGAACAAAAAATTATTGAATTTAAAAATAAAAATGATTATTATGAAGTTGGTTATATCAAAGATGAATTTAATTTAATTAGTTTACAGAATAATATTTTTACTTTTCAAAATGTTGAAACTAAAGTTAATTATAATGTTGATATTGAAGATGATGAAAATGAATTGGATAAATATATTTATAGAATTGAAGGAAATAATACTAAAAGAAAGTTAATTGTTGATGGATTAAAAAAAGTTAATAAAGAAACATTTGAA
Source organism: Isotricha sp. YL-2021a (assembly GCA_023806865.1). NCBI lineage: Eukaryota > Ciliophora > Litostomatea > Vestibuliferida > Isotrichidae > Isotricha > Isotricha sp. YL-2021a. Next base: position 11,744 of record JAJJLH010002698.1, on the reverse strand, counting down.
AATATTTTTGATTTTTCACAAACGAAAAATGAAATAATTGAAAATTGTATTAAAGAAAAAACAAATGAAAATATATTACAAATTAAATTACCTCAATTTTTAAAGGATTTTGTTATGAATAATTTAGATGACTTTTGTGAATCTGCATATTATGCAAAAAATGAATGTTTTGAAGGAATAAATTATGTAATTTCTGAAGTTGATGGAAAAAAAAAAGTTTGTCCAGTTGATTATAGAAACACTGGTGTAGTTATGAAAAGAGTATCATGGGATAAGGGTTTATCTCAATTTATTTCAATTAAACATTGTCTTTATGTAGACAATGAAAATTTAGTATCAAATTATTTATCAAATTTAATATTTTTACATAAATATTTAAAAAATGAAGAAATACATTTTTTTGGTTTAACTGGAACATTAGGAGGTGAAAATTCAAATAAAATATTAAGTGATGTATACAATAGTGAATTAGTAATAATTCCTCCTTTTAAAAAGAAAAGATTTATAGAATACCCATCAAAAATAACAAAAAATAAAGATAATTGGTATGATATAATAATAGAAAATATATATGAACAAGCAATAATAAAAAGAAGAGCAGTATTAGTTGTTTGTCCAGTTATAATAGTAGCAAAAAATATCAAAATTTTATTAGATAAATTAATAAATAGTTCAAAAGTAAAATTATATACAAGAAATGATATAGAAAAAGAAAATTCTTCTATTGAAAATGCATTAAGTTCAGGTGATGTTATTGTTGCAACTATACTTGGTGGAAGAGGAACTGATTATAAATTAACTAATGAAGTTGAAGAAAATGGTGGTTTACATATTTGTTATATTGGATTCGATGTACCTGTAAGTGATAGAGTTGAAGCACAAATTTTTGGAAGAAGTGCAAGAAGTGGTTTAAGAGGCTCTGCTCAAATGTTTATTTGTTCAGATAAAACTTTATTTGAATTGAAAGAAAATAGAGATAAAAATGAAAGAGAAATGGTTAATATGTTAATTGGAAATGAAATTGAAAGAATTAAATTGGAAAATTCTATTTTTTATCAATTTATTAATTTTTATAAAAGTGAGAAAAAGAATCCTACTTTTAATATTAATAAAAATGATAAACAAATTTTGGATATGTATTTAAAAGACATTGAAGAAAAATGGAGTATATGGAAATTTGAGCAAAGATTTGAAGATGAAAAAACTGATTTAAAATATCTTAATGATAATTTTAATACATTATTTATTGAGAAATTTAAAAAAGGGATATTAACACAAACAATAAATCCAATTAATAAAATAAGATTAAAGGAAATTTCAAAAAGTGAAGGAAATTATATTTTTACATTTGGTGCTCAATATGAAAATATTATTAATGCACTTAATAAAAGTGAATTCAATAAAAAAACTTTACAAAAATATAGTGAAGAATTAAATGATTTATTCACATTAAATGAATATGAAGTTAAAACTCAATTACTTGGAATAAGATGTTTAGCAGAATATATAGCACAATTAAATAAAATTGATTTTAATATGAAAGAACAAAGTATTCAATTCGAAGAAAAAATGAAAATGTTAGAAATTTATGGAGATTATTTAAAAAAAAATATGGAAATTTTGAAACAATCAGGAGGAAAAATTTATATTAAAGAATCTACAAGTATAGAAATAATTGCTAAAAATAAAAATATAAAAATAAGTTCTTCTGCTATTCTTAAAAGTTCTGGATTAGATAAACTATATAGTCTAAGTGTAGAGAGCAGTTTCTTTCATTTTTTAAAAAAAATGTTTATATTAATAATTGGATTATGTGAAGTATTAGGAGGTATGTATTTAGCTTTTAATGGTAATGGATTTTTTAATTCAGTTGGAATGAGTTTAATAACTACAGGAATAAAAGATATTTTCTTTGTTATTGAGAATTTTGCAAATAAAAATTGTGAAGATTTAAACAATTTTTTTGTGAAAAAATCTTGGGAAATAGGAATTTTAGCAATTTCATTAGGATTTAAATTCGTAGGAGGATATTTAATGAATAAACTTCCATTAATAAAAAATACAATTACTGATAAAATTGGAGTTTTTGGTAAACTAATCGAAAATTCTGCAGTCAGCTTAGGTAATCATGTTATTCTTAAAAAAATTATAAAAGGAATTGGTAATTATAGTATTGATAATATTATTGATAAATTAGTAAAAAAAATAAACGATAAAATAAAAACATCTTTGGATAAATTAATTAAAAATCATTTAAAAACACCATTAAATTATTATATTACATTAAAGAAAAGAGCTCAAATCGGTATAGAAAAAAAAGAATTGATTATAAAGATTAAAAATCAAATAAATGAGAATAGTAAAAATTTAGAGAAAATTTTTACTTCTTTTATGAATTCACTAAAAAATAATTTTCAAAAAAAATCTTTAGAAAAAGATAAATCAAAAGTTGATGTATCAAATATAATTACAGTTTTTGATTCATTTTTAAATTTTGATGATATATTTGGTGATTTTTCAAAAGGAATTTCAAATGTTTTAAATTCAGTTACGAATAAAATGAACAATTTTATTATCGATGGTAAAAAAATGATGAAAAAAATAAATAATAAAGCTTCATCTCAATTCAATCAAACAATGGAGAGACAACAAAATATTATGAAATATGTTTTTGATAGTTTTAATAATAATGATTTTAATTTAGAAACTTTAAAAAACTTTATTAATAAATTATCAGAAGAAAAAAATAATTTAAGTGAAGATGGAAAAAAGTTGGTGGAAGAAGGAAAAAAAATACTTAAAGAATATGCAGAAAACTTTAGTAAAGATGGAAATAAAATTATTAAAAAAACAAATGATGTAATTAATAAATCATTTGATCTAAAAATAATTGAAGATATTTTCAATAAATTTAAAAATAATTCAAAAAAATTTTTTGTTAAATTTTTACTTGACGAAGAAACTATGAATGAAATTAAAGATATGGTAAATCAAATAAATAAAATAGAGGAAAATATTGATTTACAACAAGAATTAAATGAAATTACAAATGTTATTTGGGAAAAATTTTTACAATTTATTAATCCTCTAATTGAAAGTTTCAAAAACTTTGTAAGGAATATTATTAGTAAATTCCTAGATGAAGTATCTGATCCAATAAGTAATATTTTACCAAATAATAATAAAGTAATTGAAAATGATACTAAGATAACTGAAAAATAATAAATTAAAATATAAAATTAAAAAAATGAATTTTATATGTAATCATATTTCAAAATTTTTTTAATTATTATAATATAATTATATTAAATATTATAATTTAATAATATAATAAACTTTAAATTTCAGAATATTCAAATCCTGCAATAAATGCTTTTACTTGTTTTCTTCTCATATCTCTATATAAATAAAAAATTAAATAAATAAATAAAACTATAATAATAAACATTAAAATAATTATAAAAATTTTCCAATTTTCTTTTTTTTGAAACTTTTCAGGAATTATTTTTTCATCTCCTTCTTCTTTATTATCATCAATTTCTTCTTCTTTAAAATCAATTTTAAAATTATAAAATCCAGCATGTCTTGAATCTTGATCAAATATAATATCATATTTTTTTAAAAAAGGAATACCTAAATAAATAGTATTACTCATTAAATTTTTATTAAAAACTATTAAAAAATATTTTTTTCCATAATAATAATAAACTAAATCATCTTTATTAATTTCAAAAGTCAAATTATGTTTTTTATTCAAAAATTTAATATTTTCAATATTAATATCAATATCATCATCACAATAAAAAAAATCATACTTAGCATTTGATTCATAGCATTTTTTTTCATTAATTTTTTGTTCAAAAAATTCTTTTTTTAATAAATTTTTAAATTGATTTGAAGCAATAATAACACCATTTTCAGGTTTAAGATAAACATAATATAATTTAATTTGATTTCTTTTCATAGTTACTTCAAAATCACTCCATCCCCAATGATAATCATAATCCAAATCAATAATACAATGACCATGACGATAATAATCATCAATATATTTTTCATAAATATTTTTCCCAATTATAATTTTCCCTTCATAATTATTATCTTTATTAAAAATTAATGTAAATTTATGATTGTCTATTAATTTTTTTTGATTTAATTTATAAATTAATCCTGCTGTTAATGCAGTTGGTTCTCCTATATCAACTACTTTAAATCCTAATGATCCAGCAAATGTTATTTTTGTATTTGAATTTTCTTGTTTAATTAATAAAAATTCTAAATCATAATTTTTAAGATATTTACCAATTGTAATTTTATCAGAAGAATTAAAACCATTCATAAATTCATTTCCTTGAAAAAAAATAGATTTATTATTATATAAAATATAAGTTGATGATTCATTTTGATTATATTATTTAAAGTTTCGTAAATTATTATATTTTAATATATATGTATGATATGAATTAAAATTAATATAAAAATTAAGTGATTGTGATGGTGTGCCTATATTTATATTTGTATATAAATCATTAAATATTATTTTGTTCATTAAATCTTTTGGTAATAAATCATTTGGAATTTTTGACATCTCACTTGTAAATGGTATTATAATATATGTGTGTGATAATTTAAAAAAACATTGAAATATTGATATATAAATTAATAAATAAATTGTTTTCATTTTTTTAAATTTATGTTTTAAATTGATTAAATATTATTATAAATGTTAAAAATGTGTTTTAATAATTTAAAAAAAAAAATAAAATAAATTTATATAACTTATAAATTTATATTTATTTTATTTATTTAATATTATATAAAACTTTTTTGAATTATTCTTCCTCAAATATCTTAATATATATCAAAGAATAAATTAAAAAAATATTATTTTAACCAAGTTTATCTATTTCTGATTTTCCAACATCATTATTATCATTATCATCAGTTTTTCCTTCTTCAATAAAAACATCTTTTTGGAAAATAAAATGTAAACTAGAAAGATATAATCCTAAAGTAATACAAATTCCCATTGTAATCATTATACAACCAAAATCATAAAAATCCTGTCCTATACCACCATAAAGTTGTTTTAATAAAAATTTAACATCATAACCAATAAAAGCACAATTCATAATAGAATAAATTGAATTACTACTATCACCTAAATAATCATTTAAAGCATTAGTTAAAGGTTGAATTGCATCTACAGCTTTAGATAAAGAAGTGACAATTAAACTAATAATTTCTGAATATTTCGTTTTTATATTTGAATTAACTGAAGAAACAGAATTATATATTTCATTATTTTTTGATTTTAGTTCTAATAAAACTGAATATAAATTAGATGTACCAGATGCAACTGTATCATAACCTTTTGTTGATTTTAAATTCACTGAATTTGCATATCTGGATTGTAAATTTTCTGATGTCCAACTGTCATAAATATTTAATAAATATTTTGAATTATATGATGTTTGCATATTATTAATTGTGTTATAATATCTATAACCCTCAGTTGATAGTGAAACTGTGCTCCACATTTCATTATAATAATTTGTACTTTGATCTTGATAAGTATTACTATCATGTTTTGTATATTTATTCATTTCATCTACTATTCTATATACATTTTGGTCAACACCACTTGAATCATAATATTTAAAATTTAAATATTTATTTCCATAATCTAATAATTGAAATGCAGTAATAGTTACAGGTGTTGTTTGAGATGCAATAGTTTCTGAATATTCATTAATAGTATCTCCTAAATGATATAAATCATCTAAATCAGACATTGAACTATCAAAATTAAAAGCTTCTTTTAAGTCACCATTACCATTTACACATGTATTTAAATAATTAGAAGATTTTCCCTTTTTTACTACTCTTGGTTCTTCACTTTTTAAATTACTTTCACTAAAAATAAAATGAGCAACACTTGCACAATCTTTTGCAATAATTCCTATAATTCCAATAAAACCAAATACAACAAAAACTAAAATTGTAAACAAAAATAATAAACTATAAAAAACATAAAATACAAGCTTAAAAATACATTCCAAACTTTTACAATTTTTACAAAATTTTATCATGACTAAATTAAAAATAATTTCAACGCAATTGAATAAAACAATAACTGAAATTGCTTTTGATAATCCACTAATAAAGTCTTTAATTTTATCTTGATTTTTCATCCAAGGTTCTGCAATATCTTCACTTAATTTATCAAAATTTTCTCCAAGAGTTGAAATTTCTTCTGTTGCTTCATTCAATTTATTAACAACATTCTCTGTTAAAGAAGTATCAACTAAATTATAAGCATTATCTAAAATAGTATAAATTGAATTTGTTAAAGTATCATATTCTGTGTTTAAATTATTTAAAAAAGTTTTTGATTGTGTATAAGGACCATAATTTTTAATATATTCAGGAATTATATTAGAATATGTTACTTCAACACCGTTTTCAATTTTAAAATTATTAAGAGTTAATTTTTTAGAATTAACTTGATTATATGAATATTCTAAAACATCAGTTTCCCAAAGTTCTTTTTTCTGATCCATATTTTCTTTTGCTTCTTTAAAAGCTGCTTTATAATTTTCCATTGATTCAATAACTGCATTTCCTAAATCAATTAAAATTTGATTTACTCCCTCAATACCATCCCATCTTGGTTTATTTGCTGTTTCTTGTCCATTTACAGATTCTGTAATAATTTTAAATATTGAACATGATGCATCATCGAATGTTTGAAATAAAATGAAAATTTTTGATATTCCAACTATTGAAAATATTACACCAAATGTAAAAAAACCTAATGCTACAAAAAAAAATATATTTGTTAAACATTTTTTAGTTTTTAAACTACAACAACAAAAAAAACATCTTATACAATAATTACAACATCGACAACACATACAACATAAACTTATTGGCCATATTAATATTGATACTATTCCAAATACAATAAAAAATAATATTGGTGTTAAATGTTTTAAATAAATATTTATTGCTTCATTTTTATCACCTTTTTTTTCTATTAAATCTAATAATTTTTGAATATATTCTTTATTATCATCAAATTCTTTATCTTCTAATGATGTACCTCCACTAGCAAAAAATTCATTTACTTCAGATGATGCACTTGCACATATTTTATCTACTGCTGAAATTTCTAATAAATTTCTATTTTTGAATCGTTTAAATGAATAAGGGGAAATATTTGATAATAGAAAAAAAAATAGAATTATAGACATAAGGAACTTTTTAATTAAATAGTTCAGATAAAGAATTTATATATTTATGATATCAAAAAATATATTAATAAAAAATTTTATTTTTTTTAATAAATAAATTATGATTAATAATGATAATATGTAATTTCAATAAAAAAATAGGAAAAATATTAGGAAAAATTTTTCTTTTTTTAAAAGAGAACTTTAAATCAAATTTTTGCTCGCCATGCTCAACGAATGGATCAAATTTTGATATTTAGATTATTTTTATTAATGATTTTTTTTATAGAAATAAGTATAATTTAAGAATTGTATATGATGAACATTTAGTTTATTAAAATAAATAATAATGTTTAATAAATTTAAATAAATTAACTGAATTAAATTAATTATGAATTATAATTAACAAAAAATAAAAATTTTAAATAATATAATGTTTCAAAATTATTATGAATTTTATTAAAGAAAATATTAATTTTTGATTAATGATTTCCAATAATCATATGATTTTTCACCATTACTCCAGAAAGTATCTCTTCCATATTTATCAATAATATTACCTTTATTATCTAAAATATAGAGATTAGGAATTGAAAAAATCCATAAATTTCTTCCTAAAGAACTAGTAACAGGGGAATTAAAAGGAATTGATGTCCAAGGCATTGAATTATAATATTCATTAAAACTATTTTCATCATTATCAGAAGAGCAAAATATAATTTCTATTTTTTTTCCATTTGAATTTATTTTATTATAAAATTCTGCTAATCTTGGTGTAAATTGTCTACATGGAGGACACCAATGTGCTGAAAAATATATTCCTATTAATTCATTATTTTTAAATATTTCATCCTTTGATATTTTCCCACTTTTTGAATTTAACTCATCAGGTAATGTTTGTTTTATATCAACTGTTGAAAAAAAAATCCCATATTATTTAAATTAAAAAATTAAATTATAATATTTATAATAGATTTTTTCTTAAATTTTATAAAAAGTCATATTAATATTCAAAAATATTATAAGAAATAAACATTTAAAAATGACTTCATATAATCCATATGATGAAATTACAAAATATACAATTGGAGATACAAAAACATTAAAAATAGGAATAATTGGTGATACACAATTAATTCCATTATCATTAAATCATCCATTTCAATATTTTTCTAATACTTTAAAAAAATCATTAGAAATTTTAAAAGAAAATAAAATAAATGTTTTAATAATAGATGGTGACATAACTGATTATGCTAATCCAGAATGTTATGATAATTTTTTAACTCAATATAATAATGTTTTTGGAAATGAAAAAAAAGAAAATATTCCAATATTAATTTTAATAATGGGAAATCATGATTATTGGTTAAGTTACAGTATTGAAAATGGTTTAGAATTTGAAAAAGGAAATATTGAAGAAATGCAAAAATTATTTATTGAAAAAACAAAACATAAACCATTTTCACATAAAATTATAAATGGATATCATTTTATAAATTGGTCATGTGAAGATGGTAGTTTAGATAATCCAAATAAAAATCACAATTGGTTTGAAAAAGAAATTAAAATTGCATTAGAAGATAATGATAAAAAACCAATTTTTGTGACTACACATTTTCCACCAAAAAATACTGTTTATGGAAGTGAAGATTGGGGTGATATTCATTTAAATGAATTATTTGAAAAATATCCTCAAATTATTAATTTTTCAGGACATAGTCATTTTAGTTTAATTGATGAAAGAAGTATTTATCAAAAAAAATATACTGCAATTCAAACTCAAAGTTTAAGTTATACTGAATTAGAAAATGGAAAAGTTAATGGAAGTATTCTTAAGGATGAGTTTGATGATTTAATGATTTCTGCTCAAAATCCTATGGGATTAATTTGTGATGTTAATGATAAAGAAATTATAATTAAAAGAATTTCTTTTAATAAAAATGAATTTTATAATAATGATTGGATTATTGATATTCCTATTAATATAAATAATTTTAGATATTTATATGATGAAAGAAAAGATAAAAGTGTTAAACCTTATTTTATTTTTGAAAATGAAGATGATAAGAAAATTGTTTTAGAAAAAATTAAAGAGAAAAATATTATTAAATTTAAACAAGCTTATCATCCTAATTTTGTTCATTCTTATAAAATAATATTTAAAGATGAAAATGGTATTGAAGAACAATTTTTATATTTTTCTGACTTTTTTTTGATGCCTTCTGATAGGAAAAAAATTATAAGTTTTGGTTTGGTTAATAAACTTAAAGGGAAATATATTGTTAAAATTTATGCAATTGAATCATATGGAAAAGAATCTGAGAATTATATTGAAGATAATATTAATATTGAATAAAAAATATTTATAATTTATTAATAAATATACTAAAAAATATTTCATTTAAAAAATATTATTTGTTAATATTAATACATAGCCAAATATATGTAATAAAATATAAATAATAATAAAATAAATAAAAAAATTTTATTGAATAAAACAAGAACATTTTTTTATGAAAAATATTTTTTTTCCTTTTACAATTTATTTCATATCAATTTCATAATATGATATAGTAAAAGTATTATAATGTGCCCCAAAGCATTTATCTCATTGTTGTTTAGCAATAGAAGCAATATTTTCAAATTCCCAAAAAAAATATGAATTAACATATGTATCCCAATGTAAGTCATCATATCATTGTCAGAACTTAAAGGATATACATATAGAACATGTGTAAAAGATCCCCCTGGTTTCTCAGGTGACTATTGTGAATTAAATAATGATTGTTTCAGTGGAATATGTACAAATACAAATCAATATGGAACAAATTTAGCTTGTTATTCAGAAAATAAATTAGGAAATAAAATTTGTATTCCTCTTATTAAAGAAGGTAATATTTGTATTATTAGAGATAATGAAGAAGAGTCAAATGGAAGTTTTGGTAATTGTTATCAAAAATTAGTTTGTTCTACTTAATAAAAGTAATAGTAAATATTTTGATGAAAAGACATTTAATAAGAAGTTATCTAAATGTGTTAAATTAGGTTCTTTACTTGATAAAATACCATGTAAAAATCCATTTCCTTGTGAAAGGGTTTAATTCTTGATTGGAAATGTACTTATGTTACAATTGGGAAAATTAATCTTGATGTTGATGATATGAATATTTGTGAGTTTAAAAGTTCCCTTATAGTGGGAATAATGCTGAAGAAATTGAATATAAAAGAAGTAATAAAGGTGTTGTTAAACATCCTAAATATTCATGAAAATTGGAGAAAATATGTTAAAGCTTATTTTGAAAGGTTGTCTTATATGAATAAAGATTTTAATTTTAATCATCATAGTTTTTATTTAGATTTGTATTGATGTGAGAAGTGCTTATTTGTATTTGACCTCCTGCTGTGCAGCATCTGGGGGCTGTTCATGTTTTCCACATGGGGATTCAGCATTAGGGCTTTGATGGTCCCTCTACTGTTGGTCGTTATGAGGATTTGGCTTTCATTCTTGGTATATAAACGAATAGGGTGGGGGCTGTATTCTGCAATCGCATTTGCTGTCTTATTGTTGTTCTACGAGCATCGCGATTTCGTTATTGCGCTACCTATTGTGAGAATGGTAGACTATACCTGTATGATTTTTGGTGGTGCTGCTCCTAAATTGTTCTATGCAGGCTATTATTATACGTCAGATAAAGAAACAGGGCAGTTGATAGCCAATATAGGCTATGCTTGGCTTGTTGGCTATCCCATAATTATTAGTTTGTTCTCACTGTTGAAGTTGAAAACAGTCAAGTTTAGTATGATGCCAGGCTGGAAAACAGTGATAAAGTATACCGTTGGCGTGTCCCTGTATGCGTATTGCTATGAGTTCGTCAGGGAACCGTCATCGCCACCATACTGGTGGGTATGGACATTGCTCATGTCGTTAGTGCCAATCATAGTTGAGCATCATCGCTACAAGGAAAATCCAGAGGGTTTCATCCCGATATGGAGAGACAGACAGGCAAGATATTATGGCTTGTTGTCTCTGATAATGCTGACGGCATTCCTAATAGGACGCGAAAACCCTGGCTATCTTGGCTTTGTTGGAGCCTTGACACTGCCAGTATTGTTGCTGTATGTCATCTTGCGATTTGAAAACATGCCCTTCCTGAGCCGGGATGCCTTGATTTTAGTGACAGGTTCCTTTGTGTTTTGGTGGGCACAATTCTTCGACCACGAACTCAAGATTATTGCACTCGCTCTCAATCTTTGCTGTATTGCTTATGTCTGTTTCTTAAAAGGGCTCAACTGGAAAACACTGCTATTTTTTCCCCATCTGCCGTTCTTTAATACCTTAACGTAAGGCTTTGACGGTTGTAGTTGGTAGATCTCCTCATAATCAGCATTGAGGACTATTCCATAACGGTCTCTGATTCCAAGTTTGTCTTTGCCATCGTCAACGACCCACAACCCATTGATAGCCCGATCATAGTATCTATACTTCGACCTCATACCTACATGTGT
>JAJJLH010002697.1:0-15192 GCA_023806865.1 Isotricha sp. YL-2021a | reverse complement strand
ATTTAATTCATTTTCATCTTCTGGAATATAATCCATATGATATTTTTTTTCTTCACCACATAAAAAACATAAATTTTCTTCTGATTTTTTACCTTCTCTAAATTCATGTTGATAAATACCATTCTCTTTAGTCATATATATAATTGCTTGTTCTATTGATTGTGGTCTTAAAAAAGAATATACTTTCCTTATTAAAGTATAAGAAAATCCCATATCTTCAAGTAAATTTATATCATCTAAATGTGTTCTTATCATTGATGAATTTAAATAATTCATATCATTTTCTTCTAAAAGATTTTCTATTTTCTCTTTACTCATTATTTTAATTTTATTAAAATCATAATGAATATTACAAATATCATTTATAAATTATTATTATTTTTGAGAGTATTAAAATATAATAATTAACAAAAAAAACAAATATAAATATCTTAAAATTATCATAAATAAAATTAAAAATATAAAATAATAAATTAATTCTTATTAAATTAATATTTCATAAAATAAATCTTAATAAAAAACAAATAAACTAAAATAAAAAAAACCTTTAAAATAATTAAAAAATAAAAATTAAAAAACCATAATAAAAACTCCCAAAAAAGAAAAAAAAAAAATAAATTTAACACTTATCAAACAACCCTTCATTATCTTTTAACAAAAATTTTGCCGAATCACAAATTCTTTTAAACCTATCTAAATGTAATAAAATTCCCCCATACCATCTAGTAACATTAACAAACAAATTAACAAATTTCATTTTTTTAATAATACCAAGTAATCTAATTCCAGCTTCATCTTCACCATCATCATCAAAATCTTCTTCAATTTCATTATTTGAATTAATAAACCTATAAGCAGAAATATTATGAGTAGCTCTTTTAATTTTTCTTTGAGAAAGTAAATAAGACCGATATAATTGGATTTCAGTTTTATTATGAATTTTAATTGCATGTGCTTGAAAGACTGAAGCTCTATCAATTATTGTTTCTCCTACTATTCCACCTGATTTAAAAAATTCATTATATAAATTATTTTTTTTTGAATTTTCTTCATCTTCTGAATTTTCTGAGTTTTCTTCTTCTGAATTTTCTTCTTTTTCTATATTTTCTTTATTTGATATTGTTATATTTTTTCCTTTTTGGGAATTAATATTATTTATATTTAATTTATTATGGTTTTTTAATGGGCTTTCGTAACGGAAATCTATTAAATCTTTATTTGCTCCTGATTTTATGAATAAAAAATTTTCCGTTGACATATCTTTATTTATTATATTCATTTCTTTTATTTCAGAAATTAAATTTAATAAATTATCTTTTGATATTGAATTTTCTATTGAAATTTTTGATGTTTCTATTATATTATAAATATATGGTTCAATTACTTCTGAAATGTTTTTATTTAAATTATCAATTATTTCTTTATTATTTCTAATCCAATAAATAAAAAATTGAGATATTAAAACTCTTGTTTTATTATCATATGAAAATTCAATCCAAAATGGTAGAAACATAATATCATTTCCTATTATTAAATCTTCCATTTTCATTTTTGAAAGTAAATCAATTGTTGAATTATTTACATTAATTTCATATTTTAATTTTATTATAAAGGATAATTTTTCTTCTGTAAAAGAAATTTCATTTATTTCATTTTCATATATTGATTTTATTAATTCATAATCTGATTTTATTGAATCTTTTGATTCTTCTGGAATTTGTATACTTATTGATATCATTTTTTTCTTTTAATACAATTTTTTTTAAAAACACTTTAATTGTTGATAATCTTATTCTTAAAAAAATTATTTTTTAAAAGACATTTATATTATTTTTTAAAATAATTTAATAGTAAAAAATGGGTAATAAAGAAAGTAATAGTATAGATAAAGATGATGATTGTTATAGTGAAGATGAAGATTATAATAATTTTAATATTAAAAAAAATAAAACTAATCTTCCTGAAAAGAAAATTAATCGTTCAATTGATTGTTTAATAAATAAAAATCAAAAATATAATAAAAATAAAAAAACATTTAGTTTTAATAGAAAAAATAATAGAATAAATAAAATAATACCTTCAAAATTAAATAAAATATTACAAAAAAACAAAGAAAATATTATAATACATGGATTGAAATTTTCAGAAAATTATCTTAAGAATAATTTTTCATTAAATTTTTTTTCCTATATTTTAAATAATAAGGAGAATATAATATTTAATTATGAAAAAGATAGTAATTTTATTTATTCAAATTTAAAAGATAAAGATTTAATAAATTTATATAATGATTACAAAGAAAAAGTAAAAGAAGAAAATAAAAAAATTTATTCTAATTTCTTAAGAAATGACCAAATATTAACAAGAACAGGAAGAGCAAGTTCATCAAATCAAAATAAAAAAATGATATTAAATGATTCAATAAAAACAAAAACTCCTATTCAAGATAAATTATTTAAAAAAGTATTTGATAGTAAAAGTAATGAAAAGAAAAATAATAGTCGTAAAATTATTAATAATACATGTATAAATGAATCTTTGAATTATCCTAATGGTTATATAATTTTAAATAAAAATAAACATAATTCAATTAAAAAAACTATTTTTAAAAGACAACATACAAATTCTTTTGATAAAAATATGAAAAAAAATATTACTGAAGATAAAAAAATTTTAATAAAAAAAATAAAAAATCATCGTGTTCAAAAGACAATATTTAAATCAATAACAAATAAAAGTGAAATTGAAAATTATAAAAAACAAGAGATTTATAAAAGAACAAATGAAGATAAAAGAACTGATACTCCTCAATTTAATTCATCAGGTGTTCAAAAATATTATAAAAATAAATCATCAAAAAAATCATATAAAATTAATACAGAAAGAAAAGATTTTAAAAATGAAATGAAAATTATTGAAAATGATTTAGAAAGTAAATTTTCTTTTGGTGATGATATTAATTGAAATAAAATATATTATTTATAATATTATTTTATAATATTATTTTATAATAATATTTTATATATTTTTATATATTTAAATTAAAAGAAATTATATTATTCTTTTTTTCAATTAAATCATCAATTTTTTTTGAAAACAGTTTATTGTCTAATTCAATTCTTGAATATAAAAAAGAATTCTTTATATATTTTTCATCATTTATTTCAGGAATTAATTTTTTGATTTTTATAGATTTAATAATATAATTGATATACTCTAATAAATAATTTTTAAAACCATTTATTAATTTTTGTGACTCAGTTTTAATTAATTGAATAATTTTTTCTTCATTAAATTTAGGATAGTCTTTTTTTTCTTTTTCTTTTTCAAAATTTGATTTAATATAACAATATTTTTTAAAATTTGCTGTTTCAATTGATTGAACTAATTTATTATATTTTGAAAATAAATAATTCAAAATTAAAAAAGTTAATTCATAATTTGAATTTAAAAAAGTAATTTTTTGAATTAAAAATTCATCAAAACAAAAAAATAATTCACTTATTTTGTTATTTATATTTATTTTATCTAAAATATGTGATTGATACATTATCATTTGGTCATCTAGAAAAAA
Source organism: Isotricha sp. YL-2021a (assembly GCA_023806865.1). Classification (NCBI taxonomy): domain Eukaryota; phylum Ciliophora; class Litostomatea; order Vestibuliferida; family Isotrichidae; genus Isotricha; species Isotricha sp. YL-2021a. Next base: position 11,618 of record JAJJLH010002697.1, on the reverse strand, counting down.
TTTTAATGTTATATATTTTTTATTATGAATATAAAAACCACATTGAATAAAACTTCCATTATTATTATAGTCAAAAAATTTTTGTATTGAATTATTCTCAATTAAATTTAAATCTTTTGCTTTTAGTAATATTTTTTCTATTTGATTAAAATTTGTTATAATATTTTGTTGATTTTCTTCAGTTAATATTATATTAATATTTTCATGTGTTTTATAATCATATTTATTTGTTTCTTTTGATAAAAATGGATTAGGATATGAGAAAGTATTACTTGGATATTTTTTTTGAATTAATTTTTTAATTGTTAAAATTTTTGAAAAATTCACTTCAAAATTTTTTTTTTTATAATAATTTAAAATTTCTTTTGAAATATGATTATTTAAACAAAATTTATATTCAAATTCATTAATTATATTATCAATTATCTTATTATGTCCATAAATTTTTTTTGAAAATAATTCAAGTAAAGTAATTATTGAATTTGATATTCTTATATTATTTATTAATACAGAGTAAAAATAATAAGTTAATGATATAATTTCATAAAATAAAAAAATATTTATTTCAATTTTTGAACAATCAATTTCTTTTAAATTCTCATTTAATTTCTGTATACATTGATTTAATATAAAAGGACTTAATTTATTTTCTTTATCAAATAAATATCTCATTAACAAAATTTTGAATAATGTCCAATTATTTTCTAGATTAATATTTACATTTTCATTTAGAAAAGAAAATAGAAGGAAATTTTGTAAATTATTAATTTCATTATTTCTACTATCTTCTTTATATAATATATTCAATAATGAAGAAATATCATTAATTTCATTTTTATTAAATTTATTTAATGGGTCTAAAATTTTTTTATATTCTTTTAAATTCATATAATTAAATTTATCTAAAATTAAAAAATATAAAAATATAAATATGCAATATAAAACCATAAGAAAACAATAATTTATTTATAATTTAATTTAATTTAAATTAAATTTTAAATACAAAAAAAATATTAAACATTTAAAAATTTTTAAAATTAAATAAAATGCAAACAAAAAAAAGACAAAAAGAACAAATAATTTTATCTACAACAGAACGTCTTCCTTTAAAATATACTGACATAAGTTATGATTTAAACAAGTAAAATAAAAATATATAAAAATATATTTAAAAACAAAAAAAAAAAAAATAGAACAAATCTAAATACAATAATTCAATCAACTCAAATAAATATAAAATTAAAAGACCCAATAAAAAAAAATTTAAACAAAACAGAAGAAGAAATAAAAAAAGAATTCCACATATTAAAAACATTAATAGACAATGATGAAACCCATTATTCAAAATTAGTAATAGAAAGTGATAAAAATCGATATTGTGACATAAGACCATATACTTATAATAAAGTTACTTTATTAAATAATAAATATATTAATGCATCATTTATTAATATTCCATATAAAAATTGTTCAATTACAACTCAAGGTCCTTTAGAAAATACAATTGAAGATTTTTGGGAAATGATATTTGAATATAATATTAATGTTATTATTATGTTATGTAGATTAACAGAAAATGGAAAAGAAAAATGTTGTGATTATTGGAGTGAAGAAAATTTATCTTTTGATATTCAATTAATTGAAGAAAAGAAAGAAAATATAAATTTAAAAATAAGGAAATTTAAAGTTAGTAAAAGAGGAAAAACTAAAAATATAATACAATATAATTTTATTGGATGGAATGATCATAATGTTCCTTTAGTAAATGAAATTTTTGATGTATTTATTAATATGTTTAAATTAATTGATATTTTTAAAGGGAATTATCCTTTTGTTATGCATTGTAGTGCTGGTGTTGGGAGAACTGGTACTTTTATTACTTTATATATTTTGTATAAAGAAATTGAATGGCAAGTTAATAATTCAGATATTAAATTTAATATTTTTAATCTTGTTAGAAAATTAAAAGAAATGAGAATGTATTTAGTAGAGAATATTACTCAATATCTTTTTTTATATAGTTTTATGGAAAGAATGATTTATTATTTTCAAAATAAAATTAAAAAGTAAATTAATTTAAATGATAAAAATAACAAAAAATAATAATATATATTCATTTAATTATAATAACAATACAGTAAATTAAATAAAAATCATATTTTTCATTTTATCAAAATATAATATAAAAAAATTCATAATAATATTATTCAACAAATAAAAAAACAAATTTAACATAATTAAAATCTCACTCTTGACATAGAAAAAAAAAACAAAAAAAACCCAAAAAAAATATCCAACAAAAAAAAAAACATTTTAAAAAAAAACAAAAAAATTGATTTAATTAACCCAAATTCTAACTCTCCTATCTTTACTTCCACTAGCAGCCTTAACTCCATTAGGAGCCCAATCAACAGTATAAATCTCATCAGCATGTCCAGGTAAATTATGCATCATTTTCTTAGTTTGAATATTCCAACATTGTAAAGTAGAATCTTTAGAACAACTTAAAATCATTTTAGAATTAGGACTCCATGAAATTTGATAAACACTTCCAACATGACCTCTTAAATTAAATAAAAATAAACCAGAATTTCCATTCCATATTTTTACACTTTTATCAAATGAAGCACTTGCTAAAAAAAAAGCATTTGGTGAAAATTTAACATCATTTATTATATTTTGATGACCTGTCATTCTTATTATTTGTTTTTTTAATTTTATATCCCATAATATTAAAGTATAATCATCACTTCCTGTTACAATTTTTTCACTTGAATTTATTTTTTCTTTAAATTTATCATATCTTTCTTTTGATTTTTTTACTTTTTCTTCAAATGACATTTTTAAAATTTTATCTGAGTATTCATAATAATTTTCTCCTTTTATTTTATCAAAATCAAAACAACCTGTTCTTAAAATAAATTCTGTATTAATTGCCATTGTATTTATCCAATGAGAATGACCAATTAAAGTTTTAATATGATCAAATTTTTCATTAAATATTTTTACAGTTTGATCTTCACTACAAGTAAAAATATTATTTTCTCCACTCCAAATACATTTTGTAATACTTTGTTCATGAGCAAAAATATTAATTATTATTTTTCCTAATGAAGCATCCCACATTTTTAAATAACCATCTTTCCCACTTGTAATAAATTTTAAATTTTCATTTTTTTCATATAAATTTAAAGGTTTAAAAGAAATTGAAGTAATCCATTTTTTATGAGCTTTAATACTTTTATTAATTTTAGGTTTAAAATTTATAATATCCCAAATAACAAAATAACCATCAACATCACCAGAAATCATAATAGAATTATCAGGTGAAAAAATTAAAGTTAAAATCCAATTATTATGTAAATTTAAATTATCATTATTTTCTTTATTAATTATTTGAGTATCTGTATTCATATCCCAAAATTTTACAATTGAGTCACCACCACCAGAAGATAGTAAATTTCCATTTGGAGAAAATTGAACTGTTAAAATACTATCTGTATGTCCTTCTAATATTGTTCCTCCTCTTGTTAATGGTTTTACTTTAAATAAACTTTCTGGACAATATATTATTTTGTATATGTTTTCATTTGAAAAATTTGGAATTTTTTTTAATGTTTCTTTTATATTTGTTTTTATTTCTATGTCGTTTATGTAAAATTGATATAATTGTTTTTCTTTTTCGTTTTTTAATTTTTCATTTATTAATTTGTTTAAGTCTAATACTGTTATTTCTGTTGGGAGAGTTATTTCATTTGTTAATGAATCTAAATTGTTTAATTCTATACCTTCCATTGATATGAATTTTGATATTATTTGAGATGGAATTTCTTCTTTTTCATTTTTACTTTTTTCTATTTCTTCTTTTAATTTTTTTATGTTTTTTTTCGATTCTGCTATTAATTTTTCTCTTTTTCCTTGTGTTCCTTTATACATTTCTCTTTTTACTCTTTCTTTATTTTTTTCATAATTATCTTTTGGTTTGAATTTATTTCTTATATGAAGTCTATTATTATTATCCATTAAAGATAATATGAAAATATTTAATTTTATATTATATTTATTATTTATTTTTTTAAATTTAATATTTTACATATACAATTTTATTAATATTATTGTTATACATATTGAAATTTCAGGAATTAATACAAAATATGATATTATGTATAATGAATATTGAGAAATGTTGTTTTCTTTTTTTGATTTTTTTGAAAGGAAGAAAAAAGCAAATGAAGATAAATAAATTATTATTGTTCTAAAACAAGGATTTAAATAAGTTTTTAATTTGTGTATTTTTCTCATATTTTCACTTTGAACAGTAAATTCAATTGAAATAAAAATTTGAAACATTTGAATAATTAAACTATTAATTAAATTTCTTAATAATGTAAATAATAATATAATTAATAAAACTATTTTTTCAAAATTCCCTATTGGGATAATGTAAAAATATATTAAAATACCATTTAATAATGTAAAAATAATTAATATTATTAAATGAAATATCATTTTATTTGAAATTATATTTCTAGTACTTTGTAAAATTTTATTCATTAGTTTTTTAGTTAAAGGATAATTTATCAAACTAAATAATAAATTATATAAACAAAAATATATCCCAATTTTGATTTGATCTAAATTAAATTGAATATATATAATCATAATAACCCAAATTAACAAAATAGAATCATTTATATTTAATAAAATAAAAATAAAACAATATTTCAATTCTTTATAAACTTGATTAATATTATTATTTTTTTTTGAAATTTGAATGTTATCTAAAACATTTATTGATGAATGCACATTTAATCCTTTGTTATTAAAACTTAAATTTTCATTTTTAATTATATCACTTGGTTCATTTTTATGAAATTGGGAAAAATTTCCTCCAGTATCAATTACTTTACTATTATTATTTGAGTCATATCTATTTATATTATCATCATTATTATTTATTTTTGTTTGAACACTTCTTTCAATACTTGGGATCATTTCATCTGTATTTGTATTTATTGTTAATCCTGAATCTTTTTTTTTAATTGATGCATTTTCATTACTTTTAATATTTTTATTTTGATTACTTATTTCAATTGAAAATTTTTTTCCTGTTTTTAAACTATTATCATAATCATTATAAAATAAATTCATTTTTATTATTTTTTTACTTAATTTAAATTTCAAATATTTTAATTTAATCATAATTATTATTATTAAAATTGTAATTATATTAATAAAAGAAACGATAATAGATGAATAATTATCCCAATATTTATAATTATTAAATTTAAAAAAGTCAATTGGTAATAAAATAGAAATTATAGTTGATAAAGTTTTAATTATATATAATATTATTCCAAAATCTTTTTTAAGTGATAATTCATGATATATATTTTCTGACATTAAAGATAAATTATTAACAAAACCTAATAATAATCTATATATTAAAAGACCAAAATAAGTTTTTATGAAAAAATATGAAAAATTTATTATTGATAATAATAATAAAGAAATTATTACAAGAAGAGATGAAGTAAAAATCTTATTAAGAAAAATCCAAAAGAAATGTCCAAAAAATTTCCCAATTTCATATATTGAAAAAATACTACCTAAATATGTCCATTTAGGATTTAATCCTATTCTATTTAAATTTTGACATAATATTGGAATAATAAAAAAATTTGGGCATGATAATGAAATTGAATAAAAAATTAAAAAAATTGATTTTATTAATTTTGAATTATCAGACATATTTTTTATTATATAACAAATATTCTTTTATTAAAAATTTCTTTTAATTCATTTCTGAAAAACTATAAATAGTTTATTTAAATAGAAAAATTTAAAAAAATTATTTATTTAACAGACAAAAATGGATTCTTATTTTAATGAAAAAATAAATAGTTATGAAAGTATATTAGGAGATTTGGATAATAAAATTATAAATTATAAAGAAACTCTTAATTATTATCCTAATAAAGATAATTCAAAAAAATTAGGATTTGATAAAATAAAAGATAATATTTTAGAGGAAGATAAATCATTTTATGATTTAATTTCTAAATATCAATTAGATAATTCAAATTTAAAATATGAAAATTTTTATCTTAAAAGAGAAAATAAATATCTTGAAGAGGAATTATTAAAAATGAATGAAAAGTATTTACATTTAAAAAATAATTTTGATAAATTTAATTTAAAATTAAATAAAATTGAGAAAATAAAAAAAGATAATTTATTAAATTTAAATGAAAAATTCAATAATGCATTAAATGAAATTAGAGAAGAGAAAAAATTGAATATACAAAAAGATGAGAATAATATTTTATTATCAATTGAAAAAATTATAAATGATAAAATAACTCAAATCAAAAATTTAGGTATTGAAATAGATTTAAATAAAAAATTTGATATTACAATACTTGAAATAATATTAAATAAATTAATTGAAGAAAATCAAAAACTAAATAAAAAAATAGAAGAACAAAATAAAATAATAAATAAGAAAAATTCAAATAAAACAATTAAAACTTTACAAAATGAAAAACAAATATTAAAATATAAAAAAGAAATAAATATAAATAAATTAAAAGAACAAACATTTCATCCATCATTAACATTAACAAAAGAAAACACATTAACATCAGATAGATTTTCACATAAAAATATAATGAAAAAAATAAATAATGAAATAATTCAAAATAGTTTAAATTTAAAACCTAATAATTCAAAATATCAAAATAACATAAATCCAAAAACTCCAATTCATATAAAAAATAAAATAATTAATAATTATGAAAATAATTTAACTTCTTATTCAAATTTTTCATCAAATAATATATTAATTACAAACAACAATCCATCAACATCAAGAGAAGAATTAAAAATATCAAAAGATTTAATTTTAAATAATAATCAAACAATAACAAATCCATTATTTGGTTTAAAATCAAAAATAGAAATATTAGAAAATATGTTAAAAGATGCAAATGTTTCAACATCACAAAATGATATTAATTTAGATTCTAATTCTTATTATTATACAAATAGTAATCCATTAAGAAATTTTAGTCCTGAAAGTAATTTTTAATATATTATAATTATTATATTTTTTTTATTATATATTGTCATTTTTTTTTTTAAATTTATAAAAATGGAAGATTCTATTATTCAAAAATTTAATAATTTAAATAATAATATTGAAAATGAAACTACTGCTTCTTCTTCTATTTCACAAAGTGAAAATTGTAATAATTTTACAACTCCTTTTAAATATGATTTTAAAAATAAAAATGATTTAGAAAATTTTGAAAATATTATTAAAAAAAATAAATATGTAAAAGATGATATTTTAAGTGTTGATGATGTATTATTATTTGAAGATTTAAGAGAACAAAAAGCAATGATTATAGAAAAATTTTATCCTAATATTTATAGATGGGCAAAAGAATTAGAAAGAATGAAAAAAAATTGGAGATTATCAAAAAGAAAAAATAAAGGTTCTTCATTTACAGAATATATAAAAAATGCAGAAGATAAATTAAGAAATGAAAAAATAATAGAAAGTCAAAATAATAATTTAATTTCTGGATTAATGGGTTTAAATATAAATAATAATAATAACAATGAAAAAGAAAAAAATGATAAAGAAAAAAATTCAAATAAACATAATAAAAAATTAAAAACTTATTCTATGGAAATAATAGTTAAATTTAATCATAATATGATAAAAAATTGGATGGAAATTTCATCTAATTTATCAATTATATGTCAAGCATATTTACCAAGAGGAACTGAAATAAAACCAATTAAGGATGATAATAATGAAATTTATGCTTTAATTCAAACTTTTAGTCATAAAGAAAAATATGATATTACATATATTGAAAATGATATTAAAAGAAATATTTTAAGTATTGAAAAAGTTGAAATTACAAATATTAAAGAAATAAAGGAAGATATATAAAAATGTATAAAATTAGGAAAAAAAATATAATAAACATTTGATTGATATTAATTAACTTTTTTTTTTTTATTTCATAATTTTTTTTTTGAAAAATTTTTTAAATATTATGAATTATGAAAATATTCTAAATTAATTATTTTATTTATATCAGTTAATCTTTTATTAGGATCTTTATCTAATAATTTAAATAATAAATCTTCATAATTTTTATTTTCAGGATTAAATGGTAATTTAATATCATTTTCCAAAATTTTCATTTGTAATTCTAATTCACTATCAGAATCAAATGGAAATTCTTCAAAAATAAAAATAAATAAGCAAATACCAACAGACCAAATATCAGAAAAAAAAGGATTATAATTTTTATTTGTTTCCATACTTTGTAATTCTGGTGCTTGATAATGCATTGATCCTCCTGGTTCATCAATTTTACTATTTTTATTTTGTAATATTGTACTAATTGAAAAATCAATTATTTTTGTTTTATTTTCTTTTGAATCATATAATATATTTTCTATTTTTATATCTCTATGTATTATATTTAATGAATGAATATATTTTAAACCTAAAAATATTTCTTTAAAAATTTTTGATGCTATTTTATGTTTAATTTCTAAATTTAATGTATTTTTCTTTATTAATTTATTATCAAAATCTTCAAGTGAAAATTTTAAATTTGGAAAAAAAAATTTTATTAATAATGGATTATGAAAATGATTATAATTAATTTCATCTCTTTTCATTATTGGACCAATGTCACAATAATCATTAATTAAATATAAAAAAGGTTCTCTTGATATATTATCATATATTAATTCATATAATGATATTACATTTTCTTTTCCTTCATTTTCTTCTTTTTTTTCATGTCCTTTTGTTAATTTTCCTAAAATTGTTATTTCATTTAATACTTCATCAAAATAATTTATCATATTTGAATTTTTAAAATATCTTCTTCTATATTGTGTCATTATATGAGTTTTTTTCATTGCAAATTCTTTTGTTTCTATTTTATTTTCTGAATTGTAAAAATATCTTTTTACTAAATAAACTTTCCATATTGCTCCTTCGTCTATTTTTTTTATTTTTTCAAATTCATTTATACATTTATTTCCTTCTTTATTTTTATATTCTTTTATTTCTTTATTCCATAAAATGTTTAATTCATGGAAATTATTATTACAATAATTATCATATTTATCAAATTCTTTTTCCATTTTAATTTTTTTTTAATTTTAAAAAATTATTAAAAAAACTAATATTGTAATAATTAAAAATATATTAAATCTATTCAATTATAATATTATTTTCTATAATTATTATTACATATCAAAATAATAAATATTACTATTATATAAAATCAATAATTTTTAAATTAATGATTATTTTTTTAAAAAATAAATAAAAGAATAATATTCCAAAAATTAATATCATTATTAAAAAAAAATAATTAAAATCATATTTGAATTTTTTGGTCTTGAAAAGGTCAAGTAACTAGATTAAAAAAATTTAACAGAATACTTTCTTTTAATGGTGTCTCAAGAATAAAATAAATTATAAAAAAAATGTATCTTATAAACTAAAGAATAAAAACTAATCTTTCCAAAAATTAAAAACCGGGAAGAAAAAAATTCATTTATAAAAAGAAATTAAGAAAAATAATATAAAAAAATATATGACCGAATATTTAAATAAGAAAAGAGCAATTTTTAAAATAACAAAAGTTCCAAAAATGAAATTTCAATATAAATCAATAATAAAACAAATAAAACAAAATACAAAACCAAAAAATAATTTTATACAAGAAATTGAAAATGATCATAAAGAAATAACAAGAAATTCATTAATTTCAATTAGTAAAGAAGTTTATAAATTTATTAAACAAAAACATTATACAAAAGGTTCTGATGTTACAAATCATATTTTAGATGTTTTATCTTCAAAAAAAGCAAAATTAAATTATAAAAATATTCAAAGAAGAGTTTATGATGCAATTAATGTCATGTGTGCAATTGGTTTAATTAATAAAGAAAAAGGAAATATAACTTTTATTTCTAATGATGAAAAAAATTCAAAAAATGAGAAAATTAATAATGTTATTTTAAATAAAGAAAATAATTTTGAAAATAATCAAGATACAAATATTAATTTTATTAAAAGTAATATAAAAGATAAACAAAATGAATTAGTTACAAATTTTTGTAGAGAATATTTTTTTAAAAAATTAATTGAAATGAATCAAAATGAGTTTAAAAGAAGTACTACAATTGATAAATTAGATTTTCCTTTTTATATTATCACTTTAGAAAATGGTTGTAATTATAAAATTAAACAAAATGAAGATAATTCAAGAGTTGTTATTTTTTCTGATAAACCTTATACAATTATTAATCCTGATAATATAATTAAAAAATTAATAAAAAAGGATTTTTCTAAAAGTAATATTGAAAAAGTATATAAAGAAAAAAAAGGTGTTGATGATATAATGGATTATTTAATTGAAAATAAATTATTTGATATTTATTTTTCAGATATTAAAAATGAACAAAATTCAATAAATAATTTGAATAATTATAATAAATTTTTTCCAAGACCAAAAAATTTTATGTTTTATAATAATAATAAATATTTTGATATTAATTCCCATTTCGATTCTGAAAGTATGTTAAATAATAATTATAATAATAATTTATATGGTTTAAGAAAAGGAAGTGAAGATTTTTTAATTCCAAATTTATATAATGTAAATAAAGTTGAAGAAAATAATCTTGAATTAATTGAAGATGGGACAAAATATTATTCTAATAATTCATTTGGTTATATTAATAAAAAATAATAATAAAGATATATAATTTTTGAAAAGTAGAAAATATGTTTATTTATTATATTATTTAAATAATATTTTTATATACTAAGTTTTTTTCTTTAACTATTTGTATTATTAATATTTTTTTCATTATTTCTTTTGTATCTACTTTAAATATGAAATTTAAAGTTGCTACATTTATTATTTTATTTTCATCAATTTTATCTAATGGAAATGAATTAATTTCAATTAATATTTTTTTATCTTTTATTTCAATTTTATAAGAAGATATATTAACTTCTTCTTTTAAATAAACAATATCTAAAATTATTTTTATTTCTACATTTATATAATTTAATGATTCATATTCTTTTGGAATTACAAATGAAAAAGAAACTTTATCAGTTAATTGAGATAATTTTGGATTTATTTCAACTTCTTCTTGAGGATAAGACATAAAAAAATTTAATTATAAAAAATAAAATTTAAATTTTATTTTTTTTCTTTCAATTATGTTCTAAAATATAAAAAATAAAAAGACAATTAATTAATGAAATTCAAAAGGATTAAATGATTTCTTTTAACATAATAAAAATTATCAATAAAAAAAAATGAATCATAATATAAATATTAATGATAAAAATGGACTATTCAAATCATTAATAATAATTAAATAACTAAAAAGATTTAAAAAAATATAATGATAAAAAATAAAAAAAAATAAAATTTCTTTTATTTCTTAAAAAAATTATTTTTTGGTTTTGTATTTTGTTTTATTTGTTTTATTATTGATTTATATTGAAATTTCATTTTTGGAACTTTTGTTATTTTAAAAATTGCTCTTTT
>JAJJLH010002696.1:0-15205 GCA_023806865.1 Isotricha sp. YL-2021a | reverse complement strand
AATGGAAAAAAAAATACCAATTCCTTTAAATCAATTAATAGATTCTTCAGAATATGAAAATATAAATGAAGAAGAAAAAGTTGATAGAACAGAAGAAATAAATTTTAAAGTTGTAGAATTAGATCCTTTTGATGAATTTTATTCAAATCCAGAAAATAAGGAAAGAGCAAAAAATAATATAGTAAAATTAAATAATACTAAATTTAAAAATGAACTTAATGAAAATAATTTTAGAAATATATTTTATGATGATAATATAAATAATAATAGATTTAATGCTTATTTAAATGAACATCAACCAAAAGAAAGTAATTTAAGACCAAAACAAATTTTTAATAATCAAAATGAAAATAAAATTAAAAAACAAATTTCAATAAAAAAAGAAATTATGACTCAACAATATTTAAATAAAATTGGTTTAGAAAACTCACAATGTCCAATTTGTTTATGTAGTATTGGTTTAAATGAAGAATTTTCAAAATTAAAATGTGGACATGTTTTTCATTATATATGTTTAGATAAATGGGTAGATAAAAAAAAAGAATGTCCTTTTTGTAGATCAAAAATAGAAATAAAACATGCAAAAACATTTCAACCAATTTATGCAAATCCTGAAATAATAAAATCTAAAAATCAAAAAACAAAAAATGATAATTAATTAATTATATAAATTGATTAAAAAAACACAAATATTTTTTAATAAATAATATAATTTATCAATTAATTAAAATTAGAACATAGAAAAATAATGTATTTGAAAATTAATTATATTAATAAAATAAAAAAATAAAACAGTAAGATTCAAAAATTATTAATAACCTTTAATTAAACTTCTATAATATAAAATTAAAATAAAAAAAATTTTTTTCATATACAGCAAAGATTATAAATAATAATAAAATAATAAAATGTCAATAACATCTATAATCTTTATCTCATTAATATATTCTTCATTAACATCACAGCCAATAATACCAAAAGAAGGACCAACTTATCATTCATATTATTTAAACAAACCACTTTTAAGAGGTTCAGGTTCATCTTTAGAAATAATACAAAGTTCTCTTAATACAAAATTAAAAGTTGATGGTGAAGAAACAATATATTCATTTACATTAAAAGCTCAAGGTTTACCAACAAATTCATATTATAAATCATATTATTTAACTTTTGGAAAATCAGGAACATATACTTTATTAAATGTAGAATTTAAAAGAAAAAATGGAGAATGTACTCAAAATGGTTCTCAATTTCTATTTTCCTTCAAATTATTTAATAATGAAGAAATTGATATTATTTTAACATATAAAATTCAAGATACAAATCTTTTTGATTTATATCGTTTTGATAAAGTTCAATTATCATTTGGTAAAGGATATCCTGGTTCAATGACTATTACAGTTGATAATCAATTATCTATTATTGGAACAAAAAATGATATTTTAAAAAAATTTGATAATGCATATATATGGTCTGGTATTGTTCCTTCAGATGGAATTTCAGATTTTGTTATTGTAGGACTTAATTCTATTAAATGGAAATCATATTATAAAGGAACATTAACTTCAAGTAAATTATTTTGGTCTCAATTTAGAATACCAAAATATCTTTTAGGAGGAAATAATAAATTTTCATATTATGAAATTTCAAATAATCATGGAAATATAGTAGATGGTGTTAATATAATAGATGTAGATAATAGTTATGTTTTAACACAAAATGATGTTAATCCAGCTTTTTATCAAATTAATGCTGATTTTTCAACTAGTATTTCCTTTGATTGGGAGATTCCAAATAATTTCATTCCAGCATATACAGCAACAGAAGCTACAAAAATAAAAGCAAAAGAAATTTTATCTTCTGATACTTCAGGTGAACCTGAATATATTGTATTAGGAAGATGGGTTTATAATAATATGAAATATAATATTAATTATGTAGGAAGATCAATGAAAATTGATGAAATATTAACAAATTTAGTTGGAGTATGTGAACATTTTACAAAATTATATAATGCATTATTACAAAGTATTGGAATTGATGCTATTTATACTACTGGTTATGGTTTTAATCAAAAATCAGCATTAAATTATCCTGATAATAGTAGACATGCTTGGACTGTTGCTAAAATAAATGATAAATGGATTCCTTTAGATGCTACTTGGAGTATTTTTAATGGGAAACTTCCTCTTTCTCATGTTTTTGAATCATATGAAAAAAGTGGGATGTTTTGGAGTTATACAAGTTCATGTTCTTATTCTAAAGAACATACATTAGAATATTTAGGTTATGATTCTATTAATTCAAATGATAATTTATTACAATCTCATCTTAAATTTTTAGGGTAAAATATAGAATTATGTTATTAATTAAAAATAAAAATATTAATTTTGTTGTTTTGTAAATGATAAATTTTAATATTTTTTTCAAAATGTTTAAATTAAGAATCAAAGAATTAATAATCTATTATTAATGATAATTTATAATTGTTCTTCTCTAATCTTCAAAACAATATTATCTTTATTTGTAATTTCTTTACTATATTTTTCAAATCTTTGTTGATATTTATCAGGAGGAACACTTGAAATATCTTCAATTTGAGTATTCAAATTTTTTAATTTAGTTTCAATATTTTTCTTCAAATTATATAATTGTAGAAAATCAATAATTGAAATAATATACATATATTTAGTATTTAAACATGGGAAAAAATATTTTCTTAAAGAAACAAATTTATCATTAGGAAATCTAATATTATTAGTATAATTTTTGCTATCACAATAATCAAAATTATTATCATCATTAACATCAATTGATTCATTTTCAATATTATTTTTAATTTCATCAATTTCTTTATCAATATAATTTTGATATTCATTACCAAATATAAATTTCATTTCATCTTCATTTATTTCTAATTTAATTACTAATAAAGAATAATCCATTATCCCTAAATCACAAAAGAATTTAGAATCATTCTCCATAATATCAGTTAATCTTTTAATATAAAATCTAGGTAATAATAAACATTTTTCTAATTTTTCAAAATCAATATCTTTTAAAACTTTTTTATTTCCAGGATCATCATTATTTTTTATAACCTCTCTATCTCTTTTACTACCTTTCATATCATATCTTCTAACAATATTCTTTTCAAATCCAGCACAAACATTTTTCATAACAATAATAATCATTTCTTTTTCCTGTAATATACTAGCATTAGTTTGAATTTTATAAACACCATAAATTCTCCCAATAATAGAATTTTTATTATTATTATTAATATATTCAACAAAATTTTGAATAAATTTTTTTCTAATTAATTCTAATTCTTCATAAATAATAGTTTTAATCATATATTTTTTATCATCTGTAGTTAAAAAAAAACTTCCACCTCTTCCTTCACTTTCTTTTATTCCTTCACAATTTTTAGAAGGTAAAAAAGAATTAACCATTTGTTCATCATTAATATTATCTAATTTTCTTAATTTATTAAAAATTCTAGGAGCAAAATCTATACATTTAAAATCAATTAAATTTGAAACTTCATTTTCTAAATTATTTTCTACAATTTTATCTTTTGTAATTGAATATTCTATTGATTCAGATGCATATTTTGAAGATAATTCTTCATCTATTGAATACTTATTATTTTTTTGTAAAAGACAAAATGATATTGAAAGATAAATATTTGATATGAATTTTGATATTGATTTTGATTCAAAATCATTAATTTCTTCAGCTAATATTGTTTGATTAATATCATTTATTTTTTTCTTTTTACAAATTGATGATGAAATGAATCTTTGAAGAGAACTTGTTGTAGAAATTCTAATAATTCCTACTATACAAGGTGTTAAACAAAATATTAATGATACTATTTTAAAATATGTCATTATTATTATTGGTTTTGAATCTTCATTTCCTTTAACTTTAACAAATAAATCTATTATATATAAAGAAAAAAATAATAAACATGTGATAAGATAAGTTATTATATATCTAAAATAACTTTTTAAAAATTTTCTATTTTCTTCATCATTTTCAAAATCTGGATTAGTATAAATTTTAATAGTATTATAAATTGCTAATCCAATATTAACTAATGGAATACAACATATTAATAATACAGTGCCAATTTTTAAATAACCATAAATAATTTTAATTCTATCAGATTGATGTGTTTCATCTCCAAAATAATATATATTTTCCCTTTTTGTTAAATCAATTCTTAAAGAACAAGTAATAAGAGGACTTTTACCATATAAAATTCCAATTTCTGTAACAATAACAACTATAGTCCCTAAAATAAAAGAAAAAATTAAATAGTTTCTGATTTTTTTTTTAGCATTTAAAACAGCTTCAATAGGATTTAAAATAATATCTTTAACTTGAATAATAGAAAAACTAATAAATAACCAATCAACAACATAACAAAAAATTTGAACATCAGCTATAATAGAACATCCAAAATTTACACCTCCTCTTGATGGAATAGATTTATAATAATCTTCTGTTTCTTTATCACTCCAATCAGGTCTAATTAATTTATTTGTTGGATAAAAATATGCAGATAAGAACCAACATATTGAAATACCTGTTTCTGATAATGATAATCCTAGCATTATTTTTTCTAATGAAGATAATTTATTTTTTTTCCCTTTTAAAATACGAATTAAATATGAAATTACAAAAATAATATTTGTAATTATTCCTAAACATGATAATATCATAAAGATAATTGGAGCATTTTCTGAGAAATATCCTATATTTACTTGTCCTCTTCCTAATTTTGGTATAAAAGATAACATTTTTTTTTATTTATGATATTTATTGTTTTTAAATTTATACAATTATTTATGAAATCTATTTTAATTGAATTAAATTTAATATAATACTAATTAAAATTATATTAACTCTATGAAATTTAATTGTTAATCCAAACTATATAAATAAATTATTCAATTTATATATTTTAAACAAGTTTTAATATATTCAAATAAACATAATATTAATTTTCATTATTTGAAATATCAAAACTAAATAAAGGTGGGGGATTAAATGATAATAATTTAATTGGATGTTTTTTATTTTCTATTTTTAATTGCAAATTATTTTTTTTCAAATTTTTTTCTTTTTGATGACTTCTTTTAAAATCATTTAATTGTATATTTTCACTTAAACATAATTTGTTTTCTATTAATAATTTAGAAATATCATCTTTTTCTAAAATTTTTTTTAAATGTAGGCTATGAAAATTCTTTTCATTATAATCATCAATTTTAAAAACATATTTTTTATTTAATTTTTGTTTATTATCTTTCATAAATGAATTTTCTTCTAATGAAGAAATATTTTTCTCATTCATTAAATTATTCTTATAACTGCTATGATATGTCTTAACTCTTGAAATTGCTATTGATGTTTTTTCTGAATCAAAATTTATTTTTGGTAAAGTTGTATATGTATTTAGATTTTTTTTTCTCAAATTATGTGAATAAGTTAAATTATACTTTATATTAATTCCATTTTTAATTCTTTTATTTTTTGAAATATTTAAATTACCAACAAATATTTTATCTAATTTCTTTTTTTCTTGTTTATAATTTATTTTATTATCAGTAAAAATATTTTTAATATTTTCTAATTGAAGATTTAAAATATTTGTTTTTATTTCACCTTCCATACTATTTAAAAAAACTCTTTTAATATTTTCTAATCTATTAATCATAAAACTGGTTTTTTTATCATTTAATTTATTATAATTTGATTTTATATCATCAAAGTCATTCAAAATTTTCATTAAAGTTTGCATATCAATAACATAATAAATAATATCAGTATCACAAATAGCATTAAAAAAGAATTTATCATTATCAATAACACAATCATTCATTCCTAAAATTTCACCTTTATTATTAACTGAAATAACAATATCTTTTTTTTCAGAAGTTTGTTTAATTTCATCATTATAAATATTTTTTAAATCTGCAATAATTTCATTGATTTTTGATAATGTGCATTGAGGAATAACTAATTTAATTGAACCTTTTAGAATAAAATAAATATTATTTCTTATATCATTTTTTTCAAATAATATTTCATTTCTTTTAAGTTTTTTTTCTACAAAAAAATTCCAATATTTTTTTACAATATCATTTATATGCATTTTTTTAAATAAAGGAGTATTAAATATAAAAAAAATTTTTTCCCATTTTATTTTTTCTAAAAAGACCAACATAGATTCTTTAAAAGAATTAGCACTTAATGTACCAAAAACTGAATTAGATTTAACAAAAATAGTAGCAGTTCTTTTATTATTTTCATTTATTAAAGCAATTTCTCCAAATGTACTTCCTCTTCCTAAATCAACAATCCATTTATATCCATAAATTATTAATTTATATTTTCTTATAAAAATCATTGGTTGTATTTTACTTTTATGATTTATTTCTTCATCTGAATCATCATCTTTTTTTTTTTCAAAATCTAAATTTTCACCATTAATAATTTTTAAATATTCATCTAATGATAAATTATTTACAATAAAAGTTGGTTCTTCGATTTCATATTTTTCTTTTGGAAAAGGTAAACTTGTTTCATTTGCATATACTGTTTTCTTTAATAAAAATATTTCTTTATTATTATAAAGAAATTTTAAATATTTTAAATATGAATTTACATCCCAATAAACCATTAATTCTTTTGGTGCTAAAATTGAAATATTTCCAGATAAAGTAAAATAAAAATTATTTCCCTTTTCTCCAATTCTCATTAAAAATGTATTTTTTTCAAATTTTTCTAATTGCATATCATTACTTACTTTTGATAAAAGAGACTCTATTGAAATATTAGAATTTTCAACATTTAATATTTCCATAAATTTTTTTAGACGTTTTAAATATTCTTTTAATATATATATTTCTTGGAATTTTCTTTCTTGTTTTTCAAGTATTTCTATTATTATATTTGTTGTTTCTGGACTTTTCATTATTTGATCAATATATGATGTATCTTTAATATTGGTTTTTATTAAATCATATAATGTTAGATTATTTCTGGATTTTTTTTTTAATACTTTATGAATCATTTACTTTATTTAAATATAAATTATATAAAATCTTCTTGCCAAAATTTTTTAAAATAATTTTTTTAATCAAAAAAAATTGTAATTATTAAGTTTAAATATATTAATTTTATTATAATTACAAATTAATAAATTATTTTAAACAATAATATGTAATTTTTAAAAATACCATAAAGTATTTAACAAATATTATAAATATATATTTAAAAAAATTATCTTAATTAAACAATTTATTTAATTATTTTTAATCATATCATTTTATATTTTTATTACACAAAAAATCATTTCAATTTTGATTATAGTAAAATTTCTTTTTATGTATTTAATTAATTTTTTCAAATAATGGAAATCAAAAAGAATGAAATGGATGAAAAAATGGAAGCAAATACAAAAGATATAATAGCAGGAGCATATAGATTTCATGAAACTTTTTATGATAAATGTTTATATATTGAAGAAAGAATGAGAGATGTTTATCCTGGATTTAATTGGACTGCTATTATTTATAAAAAAGGATATGGTAGTTTTCATTCTTATAAAACAAATGGTTTTTTTTTTAGTTGTAAAATTCAAGATGATATTATTTCTGTGTTTGGTACAAAAATTTAAATCTTTTTTTATTTGAAATTTGTAAATAAACATAAAATGTATTAAATATTAATTTTATGATTGATGGTTTTATCAAAAATATTATTTTTATTAAAGTTTATTTATTTTTAAAAATATTTTTTATTAAAAAATTATTTATTAATTAAAGTATTTTAAAAATGATTAAAAAGGAAATTGAAAAACATAAAATTGAAATTAAGAATAATAAAAATAATAATTTGATAGAATTAATCAATAAACTTAATAATAGAATGGATTCTTTAGAAAAAGAAAACATTAATTTAAAAAATGAAATATCTGAAATAAAAAAAAATAAGTCTGAAGTTTGGATTAAGCAATTTAAAAAACTAGAAAAAGAATTATTATCTGATATAAAAAATTATATAAAAAATTCAATATCCCAATTAGAAATTCAAAATCTAATAAAAGAAATAAAATCAATGAAAAGAACAATGAATATTTTTCATTATAATACATTTTATCTTAAACAAACAAAAACAATAAAAAATCACACAAATAACATAAATAAAATTTCACTTTTTCCAAACGGAAATATAATTTCAGTATCCTCAGATAAATCAATAAAAATATATGATGAAAATTTTTCATTAATAAATAATATAGAAAATGCTCATGATGATTGTATAAGATATATATCAATATTAGATAATGAAAATTTCATAACATGTTCAGATGATAAAAGTTTAAAAATATGGAAAAAAAATATAAAAAATAAAATTTTTGAATTATTTGAAACAATATCAAATGCTCATAAAGATAGAATTGATAAAGTTATATATTCAAAATCAAAAAAAATTATATCATGTTCTGATGATAGTACAATAAAAATTTGGGAAAAGGCAAAAAATAAATATCAATGTATTAATACAATATTAAATTCAGATTCATGTTATATAACATCAATTTTAGAAATTCCAGATAAAAATTTATTAATTTCAGGAGGAGGTGATGGAGTTATAATTTGGGATATTATAAATTATAAAAAAATAAAATTTATTAATAATACTTTTTGTAGTTGTTGGAATGCAATGAAAAAAATTGATGAAGAAAGAATTATTGTTGGTGGTGGTTATAATGGAATAATGAAAGTTATTAATATTAATGATGGAATTGTTGTTAAAGAAATTAAAAATTATTCTAAATGTTGGGGTATTTTAGTTATTGATAATGGTGTATTTTTTACTGGAGGTGAAGATAAAGCTATTAGAATTTATAGAATTGATAATTATGAAAATATTACTATTATTAAAAATGCTCATGATTCTGATATTAATGGTTTTTGTTTTATTAAAGATGGTGTTATTGCTTCATATTCTCATGATAAAAAAATTAAAATTTGGATTTATTAATTTGATTAATATTGTTTTTGTTTTTAAAATTGTATTTTTATATTTAAATATATTTTTCAGTATGAAAAGTAAAAAATTATTTAATATATATTACAACAATTACAACTGTTTTTTTGGCCATATAAAAATGTAGAATTTCTATATTCATTTAAAGAATCCTTTGTAGTTATATGACTAATTAATTTTTTTAATATACATTCTCCTATTCCAGCAATCATCAAACTTCTTTTTTCACTAGTTGGTAAAAAAAAATTAGAATTAACAAAATTATCTTGTAAAGAATCATTTAAAAAAATATTACATGATACATTTTCTTCACCATTATCAAAAACACATAATTTTATTGAAGAAAAATCTTTTTTAGAATATAATAAATTTTTTTCTTTTGATTTATCAATTAATTGTTCTTTAGAAAATATTTTTAAAATTAAAATTCCATTATTATTATTAATAAAAGTACCCATACTTATAAAAATTTGTTGTGAATTTTTATTTTTTGAAATTTTAATAACAACTGAAAATTCATCAAAATTTTTATTACTTCTAAAAAAACACCACATTTCACTTTCTCCTTGTAAAGTAAAAATTAATCTTGTTTCAATATTTGAAATTTCATAATTTATTTCTTCTTTTGAAGATAATATTTTTTTATCCATATTTATTTCTTTTTCTTTAAAATCAAATTCTTCCCATGTAAAATTTGAAATTATAGGAATTTCTTCTTCTTCATTTTTAACTTCAAATTTATTTATTTCCCAATTAAATTTATCTTTTTCATCATTTCCTAATAATGATATTATTTTATTAGATTCTGTTTGAGCATTTGTTGATTTAAATTCAAATATACATTTTTTATTTTTTATTTCTTCTATTTTTTTTTGTTGAAGTTGATAAATATTTTCAGAAAAATTATAAGTTAATTTTTTATGAGCTATAATAAAAAGAATATTTTTATTAAAATTATATTACTTAAATCTTCAGGTTCATCCATCTTCAAAAAAGAAAAAAAAATAATTAAATTAATAAATTTAATAAGATTTTTATAATATTAATTCAAATATTTATTTTTATTTCTTAATAAAACAGCCATCAGGACCACATTTCATTCCATCAAAATTATCATGACTTTCTTTTTCTTTTTCTTTTTTATTTAAAACATTTAATAATTTTTTCTTCATAGTTTCTTTATCCTCAGCACCATTAATTACATATTCATTATCAATAATAAAATAAGGTACACCATGTATTCCTTCAATATAAGCATCTTCTTCATCTTTTCTAACATCTTTTCCAAAATCATCATTGTCTAATAATTTCTCAATTTCATTTTTTGAACATCCAACCTGATTTCCTATATCAATTAAAACATTTTTATCAGATAATTTTAAATTTTTAGTAAAATATGCATCATATAATAAATAAATTAATTTTTCTGTATTTTCATTATTTCCTTTACTTTGTATTAATTTTGTTAATCTATGAGCATCATATGTATTTGTATATAAGGTTGATTCATATTTAAAATTTATTCCTTCTTCTTTTCCTAATTTATTTATATTTTCAATTGTTTTTCTTGCTTGTTCTATTGAAATATTATATTTTTTTGCAAATCTTTCATCTGTTTTTGATAATACATTTTTTGATGCTGAAGGATTTAATTCAAAACAACGAAAAATAAATTCAAATTTATCAGCTAAGTTTAATTCTTTGAGAAGGTTTTTCATTCTTTTTTCACCTATATAACAATAGGGACATGCATAGTCTGACCAATATGAAATTTTTACTTTTGACATAAAATCTTTTTAATTGTTTATTATTGTATTTTTTACATACTTTTTTTATATTATTAATGTCTTTTCTAGAACATTTTCAAAAAAATAAATTATTTTTTTTATTTTTTATATTTTTAATTATAATAAATTAAATACAAAAAAATATACAGCAACAATTAAATATTGAATATCATAATAATTAATTTAATATTTCTCAATATATAAAGTTGATTTTACAAAAATAAAAATTACATTAAATCATGGATAAGCAACCTTATATCACATTAAATTCAAATTATAAAATACCTCAATTTGGAATAGGTGTATATCAAGTGAGTTCAAATTCAGAATGTGAAAAATGTTGTCTTACAGCTTTAAAATTAGGTTATCGACATATTGACACAGCTCATTATTATGGAAATGAAGAAGGAGTAGGTTCAGCAATTAAAAAAAGTAATATTCCAAGAGAAGAAATATATATAACAACTAAATTAATGTCTTCTGATTATGGAACTGGAAAAACTTTAAAAGAAATTGATAATATGCTTAAAAGACTTGATACAAAATATATTGATTTATTACTTTTACATTGGCCTGGAAATCATCAAGTTGAAGCATATAAAGATATGGAAAAAGCTGTTGAATTAGGAAAAGTGAGATCAATTGGTTTGTCTAATTATGTTGGAAATGATTTGGATGAAATATTAAAAAATGCTAAAATTGTTCCTTCTATTAATCAAATTGAACTTCATCCTTATTATCAGAGAAATAACGTTGTTAATCAATGTCAAAAATTAGGGATTAAAATTGAAAGTTGGTTTCCTATTGGTCATGGGGATAAAAATTTGTTGAATGAAACAATTTTTAAAGAATTAGGGAAAAAATATGGTAAAAGTAATCCTCAAATAATACTTAGATGGCATATTCAAAAAGGATATATTATTTTCCCTAAAAGTACAAATGAAAAACATATCAAAGAAAATTGTGAAATTTTTGATTTTGAATTAACAGAAGAAGAAATGAAAAAAATTGATAAAATGGATAAAAATAAATCTTTAAGTGGATGGCCTTAATAAAATAATTGATTAAAATAATTAAATTTTAAAAATTATGAAATGTTATATTAATTTCACATATTGTCATTCTTCAATCTTTAGAATAAAAAAATAATTATTCCATCATAAACTTCATCAGTTAATTTATTATTTATAATTCTTTCAAGAATATTTTTATCTATAATTTCATTATCATCTTCATTTATTTAATATAACAAACACTAATCTTAAATTTTATGATGAATGCCAACTACAAAGAAAATAACATCAAAATAAAATTCCTTTATTGATTATTATATTTTTTTTTCTAATAAAACAATAATCTTTTTTTATCATATTCCCCTCTAACAATAACATTATCAATTCCTAATTTTTAAATTATATTACCCATTTCGCATTTAATATTTTCATATCACATATATTTTTTTACTTTTATCAATTTTTTTTTATTTATTTTCTTGGTTTTTCTACATAATAATATATTTAAAACATCTGTTTTTTAAATATCTGAATAATTTTTATAATGATTATTTATTTTTTTATTTATAATTAAAATTATAGTAAATTTATTTTTTCGAATTTTTCAAATAATTTATAAAGGGACATTTTTTATTATAAATTATATTAGGTTTAATAGAAGTTGAAGAAGATATTCCTGTATTAATCATATATAATTTATTAATTTGATTATTATATTCTAATTTTATTTTTTTTTCTTTTTCATCATTTATTTTTTTTAATTTATTAACCCATGATGGTTTATTTTGATTTAAATCAATAAATGAATTACATAAAGAATAATTCATATCATCACAAAAATGATTTTCAGAATTATCAAAATCGTAATTTACATTTATATAACTATTTTTTTCCTTTGAATTTGCTGAAGATGTTTTTTTTTTTTCTTCTTTTTGTATTTTTTGAGAATTAGTTATTAATGTTGGTGTCATATATTTAAAAGTTTCAATCTTTTTATCACTCGTTTTTTTTTCACTTGAAGAAATATTTGAAGAACTTATATGATATATATGACTAGAAGATTTTTCTCCATTTAAACTAGGTTGATCATTTTTTTCATAACTAGTTTTTAAATGAATTTTATTAATTGAATTATTTGAAATTCCTGATTTTTTATTTGAAGTAATAATTATTATTGGTTTTTTATTTATGGAATTATTTAAATTATTTTCTAATGAAAGTTTCTTTTGAATATTATTCTTTATTGAATTTGTTTTGATAATTTCATTTATATTTGAAACAGATTTGTTTTTTTTCTTTTTATTACTTTTTTTATTTGTATAATTTTTTTTTTTTTTTTCATAATTATCCATTGATATATCTATGCTTATATTAACTGTTTTTGATTTAATATTTTTAGGTTTAATGTATTTAAGTATAAATGGTGAAAAATTGGGTGAATATTTATTTTCTAATATTTTTATATATTTTTTTTTTTTATCATAATCATCATATAATTTTTGAAAAATATCATTCTCAATATTATCATTTGATTTTTTATTTGTTTTATTTAATTTATTAATTATTAAATCATTACTTTTTTTATTTGTGTAAACTATTTTTTTGGTGTTTTTGATTAATTTATTTTTTGATTCAATTACTTCATAAACTTCTTTAGCTTTTTTTTCAAAATCTGTTTTAATTTTCCAATCATTTTGAAATTTAATAAAATTATCGAATTCTTTATGATTTAAGAATTTTTTTTTCCCATTTGTTGAATCAATAGCTTGTTTTTCAATTATTTTTTTTTCTAATGATATTTTAGTATTTTTTAAGTCTATTATTTTTTTTGCCCTATTAAAAATAGGAATATACTCATTATTATGAATTAGTTCCATTGAATGCATATTTATTAATGGTTTATTTTTAATATCATTTAATTCTTTTAATTTTTCATTATGTCTTAATTTTTTTAATTTATTTTTAATATATTTTTGCCTATACATTTCCTTTTCATAAAAACTTTTTTTTTTTTTAATATTTTCTTTTCCTAATGAATTTTCAATAAAAGAATGTGGAGAATAAAAAATTTCCACCATCATATCATTTTTATTTTTTTTACTTGATATACTATCATTACTTTTAATCTCATCTTCAATTATTAAATTACTATTTTCAAATTCATTATTTGTTATTTGATTTAATGATTGGTTAAAGCTAATTATATTTTTTTTTTTACTATCATTGAGATTATCAATTACATATGATAAATTTAAATCTTTTAAAATTGAGTTTAAATTTTGTTTTTCGATGTCTAAACTTTCTGTTAATTTATGTTGACCTTTTATTGATAAAATATTATCTATTTTTTCTTTATTTTTGTTATTTTCTTCATTTAATTTTTCATCTACCTCTTTTTTAATTTTATTTAAGTTTTGATGAATATGAGATTTTGCTAAATCTCTTGAAAGATGAGATATAGAAATTAAAAATTTATTATTAAGTGTATCAGACATAATAAAAAAGAACAAGAGGTCTTTATGAAGGCAATAAAGGAAAGGATTATATATTATATTCTATTCCTGCTTTGGTCGGCATTATTATTGTATAAATATCCTCCCATAATGGAACTGGTAGGGGATAATGGAGAGATTTATACAAATTATCTGGCGATTTTCAGTATTGTATGTTCTGTTCTTACATTTTTGGTCCTTGTTCTTATCGGAACCGATAATTTGAGAATATATGCGGCATTGATGATTATCGGTTTTGGGCTTTGCTATATTATTGCATTCCCGCCATTTTCGCGTCCCGATGAGGAATTTCATTTTAATGAAACTATGGCTGTCTCTAACCTTATTATGGGAGAGGAAGACACTCAATACACAGAACAGGAGTACTTGAAAACCGGGGAGTATCCGCGATATTATGTTACTTCTCAGGCTTATATTAAAGAAATCATGGATCTTTCGGGAGCGGAAGCGGTAAATAGTGATAAGATTAAAACAGCTTCAGACAGGTACTATGGGATTTTTCACCCTATCGATTATGTGATACCTGCGGTGGGTATTACATTTGGCCGATTGATTAGACTCAGGTTCACTCAGCTGTTTTGGCTAGGTTGCATGTTTAATCTTTTGTCCTATACAATTCTCACGATTTTAGCGATGAGAATATTTCCTCATATTCAGGAATTGATCCTTATTATAGCGATGATACCCATGAATCTCCATCAAGCCGCTTCTTTTTCTTATGATTCTCTTCTTCTTGGAATGTCGTATGTTTTTACGGCATATGTTTTCTTTCTTTTCTTTAATGATAAAATCATTCGCTGGAAAGAAACATTAATTCTGA
>JAJJLH010002695.1:0-15213 GCA_023806865.1 Isotricha sp. YL-2021a | reverse complement strand
GTAAGCCATTTTCATCATCCGGAAAGTCATATTCCTCATCCTCGGGATAGACTGATTCATCATCATAAGTGTCCTCGGAGGCATATGCCACAGCTTCATCATCATAGGAGTCCTCTGAGGCATATGCTACAGCTGTATCTTCATACGTAGAGCCGGTTGCTTCGCGCATCTTTCCACATCCGGGTATAAATACAGCGCCTGATGCAAGAAGAAGAGTCAGTGTCAATGATGTAATTCTGTTTAGATTTCTTCTCAAACTGTTCATATGCATATTCTCCTTGATTAGTGATAGTGTGTAATTTTATTTTAACTTACTTGCTTTACGAGTTTTCTTAAAAAAGCATTAAATTGTAATGCAAAAATAATCGGTATAAATAACAGAGATTTAAAAACATTTACCGTTGATATAAACACATCTTTAAAGTTAAGAAAGTTTATACCGGAAAATAAAATTTTAATTTCGGAAAGCGGAATAAAAACCGCACAAGATATAAAGATGTTAAAAGATGCCGGTTTTAACGGTGCGTTAATCGGCGAAAGTATGATGTTAAGTAAAGATAAAAAGCAATTCCTTTCGGAATTGCGAGGATAAATATGAAGATAAAAATATGCGGATTATTTTCTCTTTCTCCACTGTCATTCCCGCAGGTCGTTAGCGGGAATCTCGCAGTTGAATTTATTTGAGGTAAAATATGACCAAAATAAAAATATGCGGATTATTCAGAGAAGAAGACATCGATTTTGTTAACGAAGCAAAACCTGATTTTGTAGGTTTTGTGTTTGCTGAAAGTCACAGGCAAGTATTTAAAGAAACCGCAAAAAAATTAAAAAATAAGTTGGATAAAAATATTTTGTCTGTAGGTGTTTTTGTTAACGAAGATATAAATAAAGTCGCAGAAATCTGTGACGAAAATATTATCGATTTTGTTCAACTTCACGGTGATGAAGATGATAAATATATAAGTGATTTAAAAAAAGTTTGTAACAAAAAAATAATTAAAGCCGTAAAAGTAAAAAACGGGGAAGAAATTGTTCGATGGCGAAATTCTCAAGCGGATTTGCTGATGTTTGATGCGGGAATGGGTGAAGGGAAAACATTTGATTGGAGTTTGTTAAAAAGTTTTATAAGACCGTATTTTCTTGCCGGCGGTATCAACGAAAGCAATGTAGAACAGGCAATAAAATTAAATCCGTATTGTATAGATATATCGAGCGGTGTGGAAACAAATAAAGTTAAAGATAAAGATAAAATTTTAAATATAGTCAGGAGAGTAAAAATGAGCAATACAAGGTTTGGAATATATGGCGGGCAATATATTCCCGAAACACTTATGAACGAGATAAAAAATCTTGAAAAGCAGTATGAATATTATAAAAATAATCCCGAATTTACAGATGAGCTAAACACATTGTTAAAAAATTATGCAGGAAGACCGTCTCTTTTATATTATGCCGAAAACATGACAAAAGATTTGGGCGGAGCAAAAATATATTTAAAAAGAGAAGATTTGAATCATACCGGTTCACATAAAATAAATAATGTTTTAGGTCAGGTTCTTCTTGCAAAAAAGATGGGCAAAACAAGAGTAATTGCCGAAACAGGTGCTGGTCAACACGGAGTTGCAACAGCTACCGCTGCCGCACTTTTAGGTATGGAATGCGAAATATTTATGGGTGAAGAAGATACCAAAAGACAAGCATTAAATGTTTACAGAATGAAATTGTTGGGTGCTAAAGTTAATGCGGTAACTTCCGGTACAAAAGTTTTGAAAGATGCCGTAAACGAAGCAATGAGAGAATGGTCTAAAAGAGTAAACGATACTCATTATGTGTTAGGTTCCGTTATGGGACCGCACCCGTTTCCTACGATAGTAAGAGATTTTCAAAGTGTAATAAGTAAAGAAGCAAAACAACAAATTTTGGAATACGAGAAAAAACTTCCTTATGCCGTTGTTGCTTGTGTCGGCGGAGGGAGTAATGCTATGGGAATGTTTTACAATTTTATTGAAGAAAAAAATGTAAAACTTATAGGTTGCGAAGCTGCAGGTAAAGGACTTAATACAGACAAACATGCCGCATCTATTGCCAAAGGCGAAATAGGAATTTTCCATGGAATGAAATCGTATTTCTGTCAGGATAAATACGGACAAATTGCTGAAGTTTATTCGATATCGGCAGGTCTTGATTATCCTGGAATAGGCCCGGAACATGCATACTTGCACGATACCGGCAGAGCGGAATATGTTTCGATTACCGATGAAGAAGCGGTAAGTGCATTTGAATATCTTGCAAGAACAGAAGGCATAATTTGTGCAATAGAAAGTGCACATGCTGTTGCTCATGTAAGAAAAATTGCACCGAAAATAGATAAAAGCGAAAGCATAATAGTTTGCCTTTCGGGAAGAGGCGATAAAGATGTAGCGGCAATTGCAAGATACAGAGGAGAAAAAATATATGAATAGAATAGAATCGGCATTTAAAAATAAAAAAGCATTTATACCGTTTATAACGGCAGGTTATCCGAACATAAACAAGACGGAAGATTTTATTTATAAAATGGTTTCAGCGGGAGCCGACTTAATAGAAATAGGAATACCGTTTTTCCGATCCTGTTGCTGAAGGACCGGTTATTCAGGAATCAAGCCAAAAAGCATTGGCAGCGGGAACGAATCTCGATAAAATTTTTGACCTTGTTAAAAAAGTAAGAAAAACGGTTAACATACCGCTTGTTTTTATGACATATGTTAATCCTGTTTTCAGGTACGGTTACGATAACTTTTTTAAACAATGTTCCGTAACAGGTATAGACGGTATAATTATTCCTGATTTACCTTTTGAAGAAAAAAACGAAATTTCCGAATATGCAAAAAAGTACGACATAAAAATTGTTTCGTTAATAGCACCTACATCACAGCAAAGAATAGAAGATATTGCTAAAGAAGCGGAAGGATTTTTGTATGTTGTTTCATCCATGGGTGTTACCGGTGTAAGAACCGAAATAAAAACGGATTTAAAATCTATTATAGAGTCCGTAAAAAAAGTAACAAATGTTCCTACTGCAATAGGGTTTGGAATACATAGTCCGGAACAAGCAAACAAAATGTCAAAAATTTCCGATGGTGTAATTGTAGGAAGTGCAATAATTAAAATTATAAAACAACACGGAACGGATGCAGACAGCTATATTTATGATTATGTTAAAAGCATGAAAGATTCCATGAATAATTAATATATACATTAGAATTTTAATTTTATATAATAAAAAAATTAGTTGTAAGGAGAAAATAAATGATTATAACTCTTAAAAAAAGAGCGACAAAGCAGGAAGAAAAAAAGGTTGTAGAAAAAATTAAGAAGTTGGGTTACATACCTCATATATCGAAAGGTAAAGATGTAACCATTATCGGTATGGTTGGTGAATTCGCCGAAAAATACAGCGAACTTTTCGAATCAATGGACGAAGTTGATCATATAAGCGAAATAGAAAAACCATACAAATTAGCATCGAGAGATTTCAAGCAAGAAAATACAATAATAAAACTTCCTTACGGTATAGAAATAGGCGGTAACAAAGTGCCTGTTATAGCCGGCCCTTGCGCAATAGAAAGTAAATCGGTATTGGAAGAAATAGCTAAAATAGTTAAAGACGGCGGAGGAACAATACTCAGAGGCGGAGCATACAAACCGAGATCTTCGCCATACACTTTCCAAGGTTTAGGTGAAAAAGGTTTAAAATTTTTGCACGATGTGGGAGTAAAATATAAAATTCCTACAATAAGTGAAGCTATGGCAGTGGAACAAGTTCCTTTGGTAAGTAAATATTGCGATATAGTTCAAATCGGCGCAAGAAACGTTCAAAATTACGATTTGTTAAAAGCTTGCGGCAGACAAAAGAAACCTGTTTTATTGAAAAGAGGTATGGCAACAACAATAAAAGAATGGTTGCTTTCGGCAGAATATATTTTGTCTGAAGGAAACAATAATGTTATGTTGTGTGAAAGAGGTATAAGAACATTTGAAACAGCAACAAGATTTACTTTGGATTTAAATGCTGTACCTGTTGTAAAAAAACTTACACATTTGCCGGTAGTATTGGATCCTTCTCACGGTATAGGTATAAGAGAACATGTTCCTACAATGGCAAAAGCTTGTTTGGCTGTAGGTGCGGATGCGATAGCATTGGAAATTCATCCAAGACCGGAAGAAGCTTTGTCGGACGGAGCACAAAGTTTGTTACCGGACCAATATAAAAAATTAATGTCGGAACTTAAAGTTTTGGCAAAAGCATTAGGCAGAGAAATTTAATGAAAACCGTTGCAGTAATAGGCGTAGGTTTAATGGGCGGATCTTTAGGTATTGCCTTGAGACATTTATTTAAAAACGGCTCAAGGCAATACGATGTTATAGGTATAGGAAGAAACATAAAAAACTTAAAACTTGCCAAAGATAAAAATGCCGTTGATTGTTACTCTACGGATATTACTGCGGCAAAGTGTGCCGATATAATTTTTATTTGCAGTCCAGTGGATACTACTGTTGATATTTATAAAAAAATAGCAACATTCGCTAACAAAAAAACTATTGTTTGCGACATAGGCAGTATAAAATATAATGTCGATACAAAAATAAAACAACTTCAACAAAAAAACAAAGATTACCCTGCATTCATAGGGTGTCATCCCATGTGCGGTATAGAACAAAACGGTATAGAGTATGCAAGTTTGGATATTTATAATAATGCTACCGTTGTAATAACCGCAAATCCGAAAGATAAAAACACGAAAACAATAGCTAAATTATGGAAGGATATAGGTTGTAAAACATTTTTTATGTCCGCAAAAGAACACGATGAAACCGTAGCTTTTACAAGCCATATTCCTCATATAATAGCATTCAGTTTTTATAAGATGTTCAGAGAAAAAAGAGGCAAAAACAAAAATATAGAAAATTTGGTTGCAGGCTCATTTAAAAGTTTAACCAGAGTAGCAAAATCTTCTCCTAATATGTGGATCCCGATATTTTTAAATAATAAAGATAACTTAAAAGTTTTATCCGAAGAATTGTGTAAACAAATAAAAGATTTTGTCGGTACTTTCGGAAATGAAGAAAAGTTGAAAGAAATATTGGAAAAAAGTATAAGGCAATGAAAATAAATAAAGTATCAAAACTTAACGGAATAATTACGGTTCCGGCAGATAAATCCATTACCCACAGAGCAATAATGTTGTCTTCGCTTGCGACAGGCAAATCTTATATAAATAATTATTTAAAATCCGATGATTGTTTAATGACAATGAATGCATTCAAACAGATGGGTGTAAATATAGAACAAACCGAAAATTCACTTACAATAACGGGTGCCGGTATTAACGGTTTAAAAAATACCGTTAAAGAAATTTATGCAGGAAATTCCGGTACAACAACAAGGTTGTTATCGGGGGTTTTGGCAGGACAAACTTTTTCGTCAACTATTACCGGTGATGCAAGTTTATCTAAAAGACCGATGAAAAGAGTTATTGAACCTTTGTCTTTAATGGGTGCAAATATTACGGCAAAAGAAAATAACTTTTTACCTATGACAATTTCGCCGAAAGAAAATTTAAAAGCAATAAGTTATACAAGTCCCGTGGCAAGTGCACAGGTAAAATCGTGCATATTGTTTGCAGGGTTATATGCGGACGGAACAACAACGGTTACGGAACCGATAAAATCAAGAGATCACAGTGAAAGAATGTTTAAAACTTTCGGTGCGGATATTTCGGTTGACGGGTTATCCGTAAGTGTAAAGAATTGTAACGAGTTGTATGCACAGGAAGTAACGGTTCCCTGCGACATATCTTCTGCAGCATTTTTTATTGTTGCAGGTTTAATTGTTCCAAACTCAAATATAAAAATTTTAAATGTAAATATAAACAAAACAAGAGACGGAATTTTGACAGTTTTAAAAAGTATGGGTGCCGACATTGTTTTGGATAATGTCATAACAGTATCGGGTGAAGATGTTGCCGATATAGAAATAAAAACTTCAAGACTTAATTCTACAAGTTTCGGTAAAGAAATAGTTCCGTCTTTAATAGATGAAATTCCCATAATAGTTCTTGCGGCTACTCAAGCCGAAGGACAAACTGTTATATCGGGTGCAAAAGAGTTAAAAGTGAAAGAAAGTGACAGAATACATTCTGTTGCATCTCAATTAAATAAAATGGGTGCAGATATTAAGGAAACAGATGACGGTTTTATAATAAACGGACCGACAAAACTTAAAGGTGCAACGGTAGACAGTTTTGATGATCACAGAATAGCAATGATGTTATCTATAGCAGGTCTTACAGCGGAAGGTGAAACGGAAATTTTAAACAGCGATTGTGTAAAAATTTCCTTTGCAAATTTTTACGAGGTGTTAAAAAAGATATGCAAATAAAAAAAAGAAGCAGTTTTTTATATTATTTAGGCAAAGTTGTGTTTAAGTTGATGTTCATTCTTATATACAGATGCAAATCTTCGGGGCAGGAAAATATACCCGAAAATACGGGCTTTATAATTGCTCCTAACCATATGAGTTTTTTTGATCCGCCGTTGGCAGGATGTTTTATGAAACAAGACCTTTATTTTATGGCAAAGCAAGAACTTTTCGATACTCCGATATTAGGTTCTGTAATAAAAAGAACAAATGCTTTTCCCGTAAAAAGAGGTATGCAGGATATGAGTGCATTCAGAAATGCATTTACTCTTTTGGAAAACAAAAAAGCATTGTTAATGTTTCCGGAAGGTACAAGATCAAAAACGGGCGAGTTAGGTAAAGCAAGACCGGGTGTGGGTATGGTGGCTTGTAATTGTCAGGTGCCTATAGTTCCGGTAAAAATAGTTAATACCAACAATATGAAAAAGTTCAAAAGAATAGAAGTAAAGTATGGTAAACCGGTATATCCGCCGAAAGAACATACAAAAGAAGATTATTTAAAAATAGCTCAACAGGTGTTGGACGAAATAAGAGCATTGTAGAGAAAAAAATGGTAAAAATAACAATAGCTAAAAGTGCGGGATTTTGTTTCGGTGTAAAAAGAGCAATAGATTTGGCACAAGACATTGCTTCAAAAAACAGTGATGTTTACACTTTCGGACCTTTAATACATAATCCGCAGGAAGTTGCAAGATTAGAAAAAGAAAATATTAAAGTTATTGAAGATTATTCGAAAATAGAAAAAGGTGTTTTGGTGTTAAGAACACACGGAATTCCTTTGGATATTTACGAAAATTTATCTAAAAAAGAAAATATAAAAATAGTGGATGCTGCCTGCCCTTTCGTAAAGAAGGCACAAGACATAATAAAAGAGTTAAGTAAAGACAGCGAACAAATCGTTATTGTAGGTGAAAAAAAACATCCGGAAGTTGTGGCTCTTGTTTCTTACGGCAAAGGCAAATGTTTGGTTGTTGAAGATAAAGATGATGTTAAAAATGTAAAAAAAACTGATATAATTTATATAGTAAGCCAAACTACACAAAGTCCTAAAAAGTTTGAAGAAATTGTTAATGAGATATCCAAAATATCTCAAGTGAAGGTCTTTAACACTATTTGCAGAGCGACTTTTGACAGACAAAGTGCGGCCGCAAAGTTGGCTAAAGAAGTTAATGTAATGATTGTTATAGGCGGTAAAAATTCAGGTAATACTACCCGCTTGTACCAGATTTGTTCTAACATAACAAAAACATATCATATAGAAGATGTCGATGAAATCAAACCAGCTTGGTTCGACAAAGTAGAATCAGTAGGAATAACGGCAGGTGCTTCAACGCCTGACTGGATTATTGAAAATATTAAAAGGAGGATAAAAGAAATCACAAATTGTTAGAAGGTTAAGATTAGATCACGAAAAGGAGAAGAAGTAAAATGGAAAACAATAATTTAGATAATTTAACGAAGTTTGAAGAAGATGAAAGTATCAGTATGGCAGATTTGTTGGGACCTGAAACAAAGATGGGTCTTAGCAGAGGCCAGATATTGGATGTTGTAATTGTTGCCGAAACCGATGACGGTTTTATGGTGGATTTAGGTATGAAATCGGAAGGTATAATTCCTAAATCCGAATTTGAAAACAACGAAATTCCTAAAGAATTGACAGTAGGTGCAACAGTAAAAGTATTTGTAAAAAATGCAGTAGGAAGAATACAACTTTCTTACAGAGAAGTTTTGGAAAAACAAGCTTGGGATAAAGTAGAAGAAATATTCAAAAATAAACAAACAATAAAAGGAACAATAAAGAAATCAATTAAAGGCGGATTTATTGTTGATGTCGGAGTAAATGCTTTCTTGCACATTTCACAAGTAGATACATCTTTTGTTAACAATCCGGAAAAGTATATCGGCAAAAATTTTGAGTTTGCAATTACCGAATTTGACAGATACGATAAGAAAATAACATTATCAAGAAGAAAACTTTTGGAAGACGAAAAAAGAGCAAAAAGGGAACAAATGTTTGCAACATTAACCGAAGGTCAAATATTGGACGGAACAGTTAAGAAAATTATTCCTTCGGCAGCATTTGTAGATTTGGGCGGAGTAGACGGTTTTTTACATATCGGTGAACTTGCTTGGTACAAAGTTAAAAAAGTTGAAGATATTTTGCATGTAGGTCAAATAGTAAGAGTTCAAATATCTAAAATAGATAAAGAAAACGAAAAGATTTCTTTAAGTATGAAACAACTTGCAGTTAACCCTTGGGACAGTGCAGGGGAAAAATATATTGCAGGTCTTATAATGAAAGGTAAAGTTACTTCAATAATGCCTTACGGAGCATTTGTTGAACTTGAAAAAGGTGTTGAAGGACTTTTACCTGTAGCTGAATATGCTTGGAACGATGCCGAACATTTGTTTAAGAGCGAAGTTAAAGAAGGGCAGGAAATAGAAGTTAAAATTGTAAGTTGCGATAAAGAAACAAAGAAGATTTCTTTATCCGTAAAACAAATGAAACCTAACCCATGGGAAGAAACGGCAAGACATTATGTTCCGGGAACAAAAGTTAAAGGTATAGTAAAAAATATTACACCGTTCGGCGCATTTGTAAAATTGCCGGAAGGTGTTGAAGGCCTTATACATATAAGTGATTTTTCCTGGTTTAAAACAACAAAATTTCCTGAAGATTTCTTGAAAAAAGGTCAGGAAGTTGAAGTTGTTGTTTTATCGGTTAATACACAAAACGAAAAAATTGCATTATCTTTGAAACACTTAACGGAAGATCCATATAAGAAATATAAACTCGGAACAACCGTTAAAGGTAAAGTTGTAAGAGTTGCGGAATTTGGCGTATTTATTGAAGTTGAACCGAAAATCGAAGTATTAATTAAGAGAACAGAATTATCCTTTGAAAATAAAATCGGCGAACTCCCTAAAGAAGGGGAAGAAATAGAAGCAAAAATCATTAAGGCCGATTTAAGAGAAAGAAAGTTAGAAGCATCAGTTAAGAAATTTGAAAAAGCTCAGGAAAAAGAGTTGATAAAACAATTCTCTTCAAACGATGAAAAACCGACACTCGGTGACATATTACAGGAAGAGGAATAATTTTGATAGATTATTTTAAAGGAACATTATCTTATAAAACTTTAAATACCGCAGTTGTGGAAGTTGCAGGTATCGGTTATAGTATTTCCATAACTGCGGATACATTTAATAAGTTGCCTACAGACGGTAACCAGGTAAAACTATACATTATAGAATCTACCGGAATGTACGGCGGAGTGATTTCTTATTACGGCTTTTTAACCAGAGAAGAAAGAGATATGTTCGTTTTAATAAAAGATGAAGTTCCTTCAACAGGTGCTAAAAAGGCAATGGAATATCTCGATAAAATTTCAAAATCGTTTGCCGATTTTAAAGCGGCGGTAATGAAGAGAGATGTTTCAATGCTTAGCGGAATTTTCGGGTTTACTAAAAAAACGGCAGAAAAGTTGGTTGCAGCACTAAAAGATAAAATAGTAAATGTTACCGTAAAAGATTCCGCAAAATGGAGCAACATAGATGCAGGTTCTTCTTCTTCGGAAGCGGTAGCCGCACTTGTGGCATTAGGTTATAAAGAAACCGATGCAAGAGAAGTTGTAAATAAAGTAGCAAACGAAAATAAAGATTTTTCAGTAGAACAAATAATTACGGAATCATTAAAGTATTTATAAAATGGATATGAACGAAGAAAACAGAATTATAGATCCGGAAAATTTATCTCCGGAAGAAAGACTTGAAAATTCGTTAAGACCTAAATATCTTGACGAGTTTATCGGTCAACAAAAACTTAAAAACAATTTAAAGGTTTTTATTGAAGCATCAAAAAAAAGAAATGAACCTTTAGATCATTGTTTGTTTTATGCTCCTCCGGGACTGGGTAAAACCACACTTGCACACATTATTGCAAAAGAGATGGGCGGAAATTTAAGAACGACTTCAGGCCCTGTTCTTGAAAGAGTGGGCGATTTGGCAGCAATTTTAACCAACCTTTCAGAAGGTGATGTTTTCTTTATAGATGAAATTCACAGAATGAACCATTTGGTGGAAGAAGCACTTTATCCTGCAATGGAAGATTTTGAGCTTGATATTATTATCGGGCAGGGACCTTCCGCAAAAACGATAAAACTTCCGGTACCGAAATTTACATTGATAGGTGCAACTACAAGAGCAGGTATGCTTTCAAGCCCTTTAAGAGACAGATTCGGTATAATAGAACATTTAAATTATTATGATACGGATGAACTTGTACAGATAGTTAAAAGGTCAAGCTCAATAATAAATGTTAAAACAGATGAAGAAGGTGCTCTTGAAATCGCAAGAAGGTCAAGAGGTACCCCGAGAATCGTTAACAGATTATTAAAAAGAGTCAGGGATTTCGCCGAAATAAAAACAGGCGGTGTAATAAATAAACAAATAGCAAAAGAAGGTCTTGATGCTTTAGGAATAGACGATATCGGTCTTGATAAAATGGACAGACTTTTACTTACCACAATGATAGAAAAGTTTTCGGGCGGTCCTGTAGGACTTGATACTATGGCTGTATCTGTTAGTGAAGATGCAGATACAATATCGGATGTTTATGAACCTTACTTAATACAATTAGGGTTTATTGCAAGAACACCCAGAGGCAGAGTTGTTACCGATTTGGCATACAAACATTTGAATATTCCTATACCTAAAAAAATTAATAATCAAAAAGAGTTGTTTTAATATGGAAAAGATTTTGTTACATACATGTTGTGCACCGTGCAGTGCATCAACAATAACATTGTTGCAGGACTACGAAATAGTAAGTTTGTGGTTTAATCCGAACATTTATCCGTTAAAAGAACATTTGGCAAGATACGATACTTGGAACAAGTATATGGATTTGTTAAATATTCAAAAAATGGAAATAAAAGCCGATTGGTTGGATGATGAAACTAAATATGAAGACCTTTGGCTTAACGATGCCGTTAAATGTGATAAAGGCAGATGCTATTATTGTTATTTAAAAAGGTTAGAAAAAACGGTGGAAACAGCAAAACAAACCGGTATAAAAAACTTTTCAACAACATTACTGTCCAGCCCGTACCAAAAGCATGATGTTATAAAACAAATGTGCGAAGATATGGCCGCACAAAACGGACTGAATTTCGTTTATGTAGATCCGCGAAAGATTCATTATGACGGTGTTCATAAAATTAAAAAATTGGGATTATATAGTCAGAGATACTGCGGGTGTAAGCTTAGTATAAGATAATTAACTTGTTAATTATCTTGTACAACTTATAACGATTGGTTATAATGTTGGACCACTACAAAATTAAAATTCTTGGCACTTTTAGGAATTGAAGATGGAAACAATAGTTATATTTGGAGTTGTTTTAACAGTCACATTTATATGTTCTAAGATTATTCAAATATTATTAAATATTTTTTTTTCGAAAAAGCTTGGTGACAAAATCTCATTTATATCTACAATAATAGTATCAATAATTGTGACTATATGGTTAATTATTGGTTTGAATAAATAAAAAGCAAAAATTTGTTATATGTTGTTTTATAGCTTTGTCATTCCGGACCTGATCCGGAATCTATATAAGTATAAGTTCCTCTTTTGTCGTTGGTTGCTCTCAAAGGATTTCAAAATTTTAAATTATAACGAAGTATTTGGCGAATGAAGTGTACGTAAAAGAAAGCGAAGCGATTGGTACTCGATTGAGACAAATACGAAGTTAGAATTTAAAAGGTAAATCCGTTTTGCTAAATAGAATTATTTTTTTTGCTTTCTATAGTTTGAAATTCAAATCTATACTTCTGTTTAACATCCGGATACTTTTGATGGTCAACTTCCGAAGTGAACATATCGAAAGGTCTTATATATAAACCTGTATCTCCGTACAAAGCTCTGTATACAACATACTTTTCACCGGTTTCACTGTGTGTCGCAACATCTTCCACTAAATAATAATCACCTTTAAAATGTTTATATATCCCTTTTTTCAGTTCCATAATTTTATCCTTGTTAGCTAAGTTTTTTGCTGATTTCGCAAAAAACATCCTCAACAGAAACAAGTTTCATACAATCCACTTTCGTACAAGTCCTGTTCCTGCACGGTTGGCAAGGCACTTTCTTTTGAATAACAGTAGTGTTCCCTTTGAAAGGTCCCGTTCTTTTTGCATCTGTCGGACCTAAAATTGCAACAGCCGGAACTTTGAGTGCTGTCGCTATATGCATCGGACCTGCTTCGTTCGCCAAAAACAAACTTGCAAGTTTAAATATTGCCATTAACTGTTTTAATGTAAGTTTTCCGGTTAAGTTAGTTATCTTTTTTGTTTTAGAAAGAGATATTATCTCTTCATCAAGACCTTTTTCGCTTGCACCGCCTTCTTTACCGCCTATAAGCATAACGGTAACATCGTAATTCTCGTTTATTAAATCTATGGTTTGTGCAAATTTTTCACTTTGCCATCTTCTGGATATCCAACCGCCGCCCGGATGAACCAAAACAATCTTTTTATCTAAATCTACATTTTCTTTTTTCAATATTTCTTTTACTTCGTTAATATATTTTTCATCTACATGTAAACTGTATTCCAAGTTGTCCGTATCAACAGGGCAACCGAGATATTTTGCAACTGCCAAATGTCTTTCAATACAATGTGTGTTAACACTTTCAGGTTTAATTTCTTTGGAAAACAACCATGAAAGTTCTCTCATTCCGTTTGTGGAAGAAGATGCCAATTTATATTTTGCACCTGCCATTTTAACTATAAATGCGGATTTGAAAAGTCCGTGAAAATCGATACTTAAATCAAACTTTTCCGCTCTTAGAATTTTGTACATCTTTTTCAAATATGAAAGAGTTATATGTCTTCTGTCGAACACAATTAAATTATCGATTAACGGATTATCTTTTATTATATCCGCACATCTTTCATCGGCTATCCAACTGATATGTACATTAGGATAAGTTTTTTTTATTTGCGTAACTGCAGGTAAAGCAAATATTATGTCACCCATTCTGCTTGGTTGAACTATCAATATTTTAGGTTTTGAACCGTTTTTTAAAAGTTCTGTAATTTCGTTTGCCATTATAAATACTCTTTAATTATTTTAATATTCTTTTCTATAGCACCTTTTTGATTTTTAACTACTTCCAAAGCTTTTTTGCCGGCATCTTGTCTAAGTTCTTTATCGTTTAAAAGTTTTATTGCAGTTTCGTAAAATTCTTCTTTGGTGTTTATTTCAAAAGCTCCGTTATCTTTTAACGATGCGGATTCATTTTCAAAATTGTACATATATTTTCCGAAAATTATCGGCTTGGAATAAGCTGCCGCTTCTATAGGGTTTTGTCCGCCTTTGTTTACAATGGAACCGCCTATAAAAACTATATCGGATATTGAATAAATAGTTTGCAGTTTTCCGAACACATCTATAATAATTATATCTTTTTTCTTATCGGTTAACTTTGAAAACAGTTCAAAAGATAAATTGTTCTTTTTTATTAAAGAAGAAATTTCGTTTACTCTTGCGATATGTCTTGGTGCAATAATTAATTTTAAGTTTGTAAAAATATTTTTCAGTTGTACGAATATTTTCAGCAATATTGCTTCTTCACCTTCTCTTGTGCTGCCTGCGGTTAAAATTAAATCGTTGTCTGCAAGGAACAAATCTCCTTTTGTTATTGTTTCGCTTGTGAAATCTCTGTCGTATTTTATGTTTCCTGTAATACCTACTTTATCTTTGTTGTCCGTTAAAGAAACAAACCTTTTATAATCGTGTTCGTTTCTAACGGAAATGTAATCTATAAGTGTTAAAAAAGGTTTCCAAAAAAACTTTGTTAATCTGTAATAAGGATATGCGCCTTTGGAAATTCTACCGTTGACCGTTATTATTTTTGTTCCTAATTTATTCGCACAAGTTATCATACTCGGCCAAAATTCCGTTTCTATAAGTATAAGAACATCGGGTTTAATTTTTTTTAGTATTGATGAAATAAACGGATAAACATCAACAGGTGCAAGAGCAAAATAAGAAATCCCTTTAATTTTAGCAACATATTCTCTTGCAGATTTTGTTATTGTGGAAACTATTATATTGTTTCCTTGTAAGTGAGGTATCATCGGTTCAACTGCTTTTGCTTCACCTAAAGAAGCACAATGTATCCAAACGGTTTTTTTTGTTTTGTCGAGTTGAGGAATGTTCCATTGTGAAAGTCTTTCTTTAATACAATAAAAGAATTCCTGACGATTTTTTTTACCTGCCAAAACAATCGCCAAAAGTATAGGAACCAAAAATATTAAAAGTAAACAATTATAAAAAACAAGTAATATGTTAAGCATTACCAAAAAACCGGATAATAATTTTAACTATTATATATAAAACAGCCATTAAAGGCAACTTGGAAGAATAGAAGATTGGAAGAA
This sequence comes from Isotricha sp. YL-2021a, assembly GCA_023806865.1. NCBI lineage: Eukaryota > Ciliophora > Litostomatea > Vestibuliferida > Isotrichidae > Isotricha > Isotricha sp. YL-2021a. The sequence goes on along the minus strand of JAJJLH010002695.1, from coordinate 308 downwards.
TAGAAGATTGGAAGCTAAATATGTAAAAAAAACAGGAAGAAAGTTTTCTTCCTGTTTTTTTTTATTCAACTCTTAAACCATTCAACCATTCAACTGTCTTTTTGTCGTTTCCATGCATCTATGCCTCTATGCATCCATGCATCGCCGTTTCCAACTCTTCAACCGTCTTTAGAAGTTTATCGAAGTTGTTGTTCCGCTGCTGTTTTGTAAGAAATATTCTACATTAAAATCAAAATATGTGTCGGGATACGGCTCATCTTTTAAAGTAAAATGCCACCATTCCGAATCGATAGGTTTAAATCCTGCTT
>JAJJLH010002694.1:0-15265 GCA_023806865.1 Isotricha sp. YL-2021a | reverse complement strand
TGATTACATTGTCCAACAACTTTTTTACATTGTCCAGGATCATAATTATCGGGATTAGCTTGACAATTAATACATGCTTCATTTAAAGGATTTTTACAAATTGAACATGTGTCTCCTAAATTAGAAAGAAAAACATATTGTAAAAAAAATAAAAAAGTATTTATTTAAAAATCATAAATATTATTTATAAATAATAGTATTAACAATTACTATAATAATAAAATTGAAAATTCAATATAAAAAACAAAAAAAATAATTGTTTGATTTAATTATAAATTGAAAAATATATAATAAAAGTAATATTTCCAATTATATTTATAAATAATTTATATTATAAATTAGAATTTTGAATAAATAAAAATTAACAATAATTTATAATATATAATTATTTTTAAATTTCAAAAAAATTAATTAAACAATGGCAAACGCCAATATATATTATGAAGAAGAACAACAAGATGATAATGAAATTAAATGTCCAAAATGTAGCTATTTTTTTTCTTCAATTAATAAACCTTATTTACTTCCATGTAATCATAATTTGTGTCAAAATTGTATTAATTCATTAAATATTAAACAAAATATAAAATGTCCAATTTGCCAAATTTATATTAATAAAAATTCAAAAAATAATTTTCAAGTTAATATTTCATTTTTCAATTTAGTGGAAAAAATATTAAAAAATAAAATAATTCTTTGTAAAAAATGTAATAAAATTTATTATTTTAAAGAACATTATGATTCATGCGATCAGAAATATTTCACAAATACAAATGAAGTTATAAAAGAAATAAAAAAACTTTGTGAAGTATGCTTTATTTTAATAAAAGATGAAGATAATTATAGAAATATTTTAGAAAGAAATAAAAATAAAATTTATGATAAAATTAAAAACACAATAAATATAATTGATAATAAAAAAAAACAAGAATATATTCAATTTATAAATGATATTTTTAATAATATAGGAAATAAAAATATCGAAAATAATAAAAAAGAATTAATTAAATTTATACAAATATGTAAAAATAATGAAAAACTGTTTGACAATATAAATTTTAATGAAATAAATTCACTTTTATATAAAAATTCACTTAAAATAAATAAACAATTCAGTGAAAATAACAATCAAGTAATTTTTAATACAAATGAAAATATAAAAATGATAAAATCACCTTTAATTTCAAATAAATCAAATTCTATAATTAAAATATCAGTTAATAGACATAGTAAAAGAAATAATTTAAAAAATAAAAAAATTAGAAATAAATTAAACAGTAGTAGTGATACTGAAGAAGAAGATATAACATCGAATAATAGTTTTATTCATAATTTTCCAATTTCAAAAATTCAATTAAAAAAACATTCTAATTCTCCAATTCAAGGAAATAATTATAAAAAAAAGTCAATGATTTTATTTAATGATTTATTAGAAGAATTTAAATTAGAAAAACCTCCTGTTAATAAAATTATAATAGGGTTAAAAAATATGAAAATAATTAAAAAAGAAATTAATGATTATAAAAAAGTATTAAATAGTGAGAGTAATAATAAAATAAAAAAAGTGTTTAATTTAAATAATAAAATTAAATATAGAAATATTGAAATTGAAAATATTGATGATAAATATAATAAAAGTGTAGAAAGAAAAATCCAAATTAAAGATATTTTAAAAGTAAATAATCAATTAAAAGAAAATAATAATCAAATAAATCAATTAAAAGAAAATAATAACAATCTAATTATAAAAAAAGAAATAAATGAAATTAAAGCAAAAATAAATGAACAAAATAATGATATTAAATTTCTTCGAAAATCAAATTCTTTAATATCAGAATTAAATAATCTTGTTCAAGAAAATGAAAAAAATAATATTGAAAATAATAATCAAATTCAAATAATAAATAAAATTGTAAAAAATTTTAATATAGTAAAAGAAATAACAAACAAATTAAATAATTATTCAAAAGATTCCCAATATAAAATTACATCATTTAAAAATCAAATTACAAATAATTTAAATATTTTATCCCCAAAAATAATATCAGATTATAATTTATTAATAGATGAATTAAATTATAATTTTCATCAAAGTTATAAAAGATATATAATTAATTTTATAGATAGTTCAAATTATTTATCATTATATGATACAAGAACTTCAATAACAAAAACAAAAAATTTTTATGAATCAATGATTGATTATTACATATCATTTAATCATTCAATATCAATTGAATATAATGATAATGACTTAATTTTTATTTCAGGTGGAATTAATTTAGAAAAAAATGAACCAAATGATATTTTATTATGTTTAAAATGGTCAAATGGAAAAATAGAATTTAAAGAAAAAATGCCAATTAAAAGGGCATTTCATTCTTCAATTTATTTTAATGGAAATTTATATTTAATTGGTGGATTAGGTGAAAATCAAATTCAAATAAATGACTGTGATTTATATAATATTAAAGAAAGAAAATGGGAAAAAATTCCTAAATTAAATTTCCCAAGACAAAATTCAACATTATGTATTTATAATAATTCATTATTATTCGTTATAAGAGGATCAAATGGAAAAGAACTTCTTGATACAATAGAATATATAAATTTAAATAATTTAAATAATGGTTTTAATATTATTAAACCAAAAGATTTTGGTTTATCTTGGTTTGGTTGTGAATCTTCAATGGCAATTACAATTAATAAAAATCAAATTTTAATTTTTGGAGGAAAAGATAAATTTGGTAAATTATATCATCATAGCTTTTTTTATGATCCTATGAATAATTTTATTTTTAGAGGAAAAGAAATTAAAGTTAGTGCATGTTTTAAATGTAATGGAACTATTTTTGATAATAAAGTTATTTGTATTGATTATAAAAATACTACTAATACTAAATATAGTGGTGTTCATAAATATGATATTTCTTTGAAAAAATGGTATTTTGAATAAAATATGGAAATGAATATTAATTTAATTATTGAAATATAAATTTTAATTTTTAATATTATTAATTATATTAAAATATATTAATTAAATATATTAAAATTCTTTTTTTAATTAATTATTTATTAATTAATTTAAAAAATATTAATTTTTTTCCTGAAGTTGAACAAGTGTCCTTGATATAAATACAAATAAAAAATTTTTTTTTATTTAAAACTAAACTTCAAATATACTAAAAATAAAAAATGAAAAGAATGAATATATTACTAATAACAACCTTTATAACATTATCCCTTCAAATTCATGAAGGTGAATTATATGATGCAGGTCGTTCATCATTAATAAATCTAAATCCAAAAAATTTCTATACACAAATAACAAATAATAGAAATAAAGATATCTCATTTATTCATTTTTACTCTCCTGATGATGGAAAGAGTAATCAATTAAAAGAAGTTTTTTATGAATTTGATAAAGAATATGGAGGAATGTTTAAACTTGCTGGTTTAAATTGTAAATTATATCATGATTTATGTAGAAAAGAAAATGTAATTGAATATCCTTCTTTTATGATTTATCCCCCTTTACCTGCTCCTGTTATGAAATATGAAGGAAAAATTGATGTTAAACATATTTTTAGTTATTTAGGAAAATTCGTTGATAATAAATGTGTTGAATTAAATAATAATAATTTCGATGATTTTATAAATTCAAAATTAAATATTCCTAAAATATTATTATTTACAGATAAAAAAAATATTCCTTTAATTTTCAAAAGATTATCATTAGCTTTTAATGTAAGAATAAAAATATATAATTTTAATATTTTTTTTTCATTTAATAAAAAATGAAAAAAAAATTATTTAAAAAATTAGAAAACCCTTGATTTTGGAATAGTTCGTTCAGAAATGAGTGGAATAACATCAAAATACAAAGTAACATCATTTCCAAAAATAATGGCAATTGGTGTAGATAAAAAGAAAAAATTTTATGAAGGAGAAATAAGATATAAACCAATATTTGATTTTTGTAACATATATCAAGAAACAATTTCAGTTGTTGGTAAAGATACTTCTCAAAATGAACAACAAATGAAACCATGGATGAAAGAAAAATTCCCAGAATATACAAAAGAATCAGCAAATGAAATTTGTTTTAATGTCGATCAAGCAATTTGTGTTATTTTAATAAATAAAGAAAAACCTAATTCAGATTTAGAAAATGTTTTCCTTGAAATTCAAAATTGGTTAAATCCAAAAATTAATAGAGGAACTAAATATAAATTTGGTTGGATTAATTCTAATAGTCAAGATGCTATTATTAAAGGAATGGGACTTGAAAAAGGAAGTGGCCCACTTTTAGTTTTAATTAATAGAGGTGCTAGGAAAAGATATCATGTTTATAATGGAGAATTAAATGAGGAGGGAATTAAAAAGTTGTTTGATTCTCTTGCTTCTGGTGATGTTAGATTTAAAGCTTTTTCAGGAAATAAAATTCCTTTGTTGGAGAATTAAAGGATAAAAAGAAAGAATAATAAATATTAATTAATATAAATATAAAGATTATATTTTTATTTTTTTTAATTTTTTATATTAGAAATTTCCTTATCCTAAATTTTAAAAATAATAATACCTAATTTACCAGAAATAATAGAAATTAATACCAAAACATAAATTATAAAAATTAAATCAAAAATATAAATTTTCTCTTATTACAAAATTTTATAAATTTGATTTTGAATATAATTCATAAAACAAACTATTTTTATTATCAAGTAAAGTTCTTGGATCATCATATTCAGCAATTTCCCCTTTTTCAAGTACTAAAATTTTATCGCTTTTAATAATAGTTTTAATCCTATGAGCAATAGTCATAACAGTAGAATTAGTAAGTAATTCATTAATAGCACTTTGAATAATTTTCTCAGTAGCAACATCAATACTTGCAGTAGCTTCATCCATAACAACAATTTTACTTTTTCTCAAAATTGCTCTTGTGATACAAATCAATTGTTTTTCTCCAATTGAAATATTAGTTCCATTTTCTTTAATAACCATATCAAGTCCTTGCATAGGATTATTAATTAAAGGATCATCACTTTCATTAACATATCTTTCACAAATATACCAAAAACCAATTTTTTGCATAACATCAGCAATTTCTTCTCTTGAATATAAATTCAATGGATCAATATTAAATTTTAAACTACCTTCCATTAAAGTTGGATCTTGTGGGATTATTGTGATACTTGATCTTAATTTTGATAATCCTATTTCTGTTATGTTAACATCATCTATAAATATTGTTCCTTTTAATGGTTCTAATATTCTAAAGAGACATAGTGCTATTGTTGATTTTCCACTTCCAGTTCTTCCAACTATACCAATTTTTTCCCCTCCTTCTATGGAAAAGTTTATATTTCTTAGTACAATTTCAGTATCTGGCCTATATTTTACTGAGAAATCACGAAATTCGATTTTACCTTCTGATGGCCAGTTTATTAATGTTTGGTCTATTGGCATATTATTTGGAAGTTCACTTCTTATTGTTGTGTAATATAAACATCTTTCTTGTCCTGTCATATCATTTTCAAAATTTGATCTTGATACTAAATATCTTATTAAATCATCTTGTAATTGGATACAGTATGTTAAGAGAATTGCAATTATTTGAACTTCAAAACTACTAAAATATAATGTGAAAATTACTAAAAAACATACAAAACCAAATGATAGTAAATCTAACATTAAACAAAACCATTGTGATGTTCCATTAATAAATATTCTTAATTTTAAAAATTCATCAACTCGACTTCGGAAATCTAATGTGAAATCATTTGATAAACCATAAGCTCTAATTGTATCTCTTCCTGATATTGTTTCATTTAAAGAATTAATAACAGGAGAACGAACTATACCTTCTAATCTACTAAGTTCTCTTGAACAATTAAGATAAAATTGCATTGTAATTAAACCAAAAATTAATAATATTGGAAGAAATATTAGTGAATACCATTGGAAAATAGAACATATTATAATTTCTCCTAAGAAATTTACTATATATGTTGTTAAATTTCCAAAAGACATTTGTGCTAAAACATCAATTTTAAATAAATCTTTTGATAAACGATTTAAAATTTGTCCTTTTGGAACTGTATCATGATATAAATTAATAGGTGCTCTAATTAAATGGCTTATCATATCTCTATGTAAATTTCTAGAATTCCTAATTGAACCAGCTGAAATAAGTAATAATCTAAAATATGTAAATAAAGTACTTCCTAAACCTAAACCAGCATAAATTCCAAAATAATAAAAATCAAATTTTTTATTTTCTTTAGTCCAAAAAGCCAACCATAAATCACTTCCACCTTTCATAGCTTGCCATATAATTAAAAATATAATTAATAAAATAGCAATAGGAGCCCCACCAATAGCTCTTATATATAATAAATTAGCATTAGTTTTCAAAGATCCTGTAACTCTATCTTCTTCTCTAGTAATTCTTTTAATATTATCTTTTTTAATTTTTTTTTGTTCTTCAATAACATTTTCTTCTTCTTTTCTTTCTTCATCTTCATTAGATGAATTATCAGTATTATTTTCTCCTAAATCACTTCCACTTCCACTACGAGAACTTTTTCTTTTCAAAGTCATAGCAATCCAAAATTTTTGATGAGTAATTTCCTCAAAAGTACCTTCCCAATTAATCCTCCCATCTTTCATATAAATAATCCTATCAGCATGATTAGCATATTGTATAGCATGAGTAACTAAAATTCTAGTTTTATTTTTTAAATAATCACAAATACAATTATTAATAACATTTTTACCAACATTAGCATCAAGTGCACTAATAGGATCATCAAACAAGTAAATATCACTATTAGCATATAATGCTCTAGCAATACTAATTCTTGCTTTTTGACCACCTGATAAATTTATTCCTTTTTCTCCAATTTCAGTTTGATCTCCTCCTTCTAAAATTTCTAAATCTGGTTTTAATTCTGAAATTTCTAAAATTTTATCATATTTTTCTTTTTCAAATTCTTTATGGAATAAAATATTATTTCTTAATGTTGTATTTTGAATCCAAGCAACTTGACTTGTATATGATATAGTTCCATTAACAATTAATTGACTTTGTTTTGATTCTCTATTTATTTGAAGGAGATTATTTAATATTGCATTTAGTAATGTTGATTTACCTGAACCTACTTCTCCTATTATACATATGAATTCACCTTTTTTGATAAAGAGATTTATGTCATGGAGGATTATTGGAATTTTTTGATTTGGAAGTAATTGAGATGATGGAGTTTCTGGAAGTGATGTTGATGTTGATGTTTCTTCCATCTTTTTTTCTGAAGGAATTTCTGAGTCTTTTGCTTTTAGATTTTCTGTTTCTATTATGTTCTTTTCTTCTTCTTTTTTTTCTTCTTTATCTAATTGAATTTCTTCATTTTTATTTTCTTCTTCTTCTATATTTTCTTTTTTATCATCTTCATTTTTACTTTCTGAATTATTATTTTCATTCTTTTCTTCTTTTTTTTCTTCATTTTCTCCATTTTTAGTTTCCTCTTCTTTCTTCTTTTCTTTTTTATCAATTTTCTTTCCTTTTTCTTTCTTCTTTTCCTCTTCTTCTTTCTTTTCAGCTTTTTTTCCCATACCCCAAGAAAAATCACAATTTTTAATAACAATATCAAATCCATTATTAATACTTTCTTCATCATTTTTAATTAAATTTTCTTCAATAATATCATCCTGTTCTAAAAATTTTTCAATTCTCTTCATAGAAATAAGAGAATCAAGTAAATTAGCATAAATCATAGCAATCATTCTAATAGGTTCTTGAATAGAAGATAAAATTCCTAAACAAGTAAAAATATCTTCAACTTTAACTTCTTGTGTAAAGTAAACATAAGTCCCAATTGATACTACTGCAGTAGCCACTGGAGAAAACCAAAGAAGAGTTCTATTTAAATTTTGAATTTGAAAAATCCTATTTGCTTCTTTTAATTCTTCTTCTCTTTTTTCATATATTTGATCTAAAAAATAATTTTCCCATGAATATAATTTTAATACTTTTAAATTAAATAATGTTTCTGTTGTTACTTTTAATCTATCATCAATTCTCTTTTGTCTTAATTTTTGATGCCTTTTAAATTTTCTCATAAGTATAAAATTAAGAAAAACAAAAAATATTAAAACAATTAAACCAAATATAAAACTCCATCCTAAGAATTTAAATAACATATAAGAATAAGCAATAATCATAATAGGAATACAAATTGCAGTTGGAGATTGCATCATTAACATAGTTAATTTATGAGAATCAACTTGAACAAAATTTAATATTTCACCACTTTCTGCCATTTCTTTAGTACTTGAAGGACTGGATTTTAAAACTTTATCAAAAATCAAACAATTTAATTCAATACTAGATTTAAATCCAATATAATTCATATATTCACTTAATTGTTTAGATGTAAAAACAATAATTAATTTAACACTTAAAAAACTAAAACCAATAATTTGTAAAAATTTAAAATCTCTAGTTTTTGAATCATCATTAAATTGTTTAATATATAATCTAAATAAATTAATTGAAATAACATTTAATCCAGTTATAAAAAGTCCAAGTAAAACTACAGAAATAACATAATTTAAATTTGCTCTTAATATTGTTTTTAATAAACTACATCTTCTTGCTGATTTATAATTTAATGTATTATATACATAATATGTTTTATTTATAAATGTTTGACTTGAATTTTTTCCTATTAATTTTCCTAAATGTTTTGAATTCAAATTAACTTTTTTTGCTAATTTTATCATTTTATATGCCCAATAATATATTAATCTTGAAAAAAAATTTGCGTTTGAGTAAAAATCTTTATTTTTATTTATTTCTTCCATCTTTTTTGAAAATTGAATTCTTTTTCTTTTTTTGAGCTCTTCTTCAGTTAAGAATTCATTGTTATTTTCTGATGATTCAATTTTTATTGGATTTATATTATTTTCATTTGGTTTATTTGTTGAAATTTCTTCATCTGGATGTCCTATTATTTTTTTTTCTAATTCATCATCTTCTACATTATCTTTTTTTATTAAAGGTTCATTTCCTGTATCATCTATTTTTTCTTCCATTCAAATATAATTATATTATGTGTAAATTTTTTTTTAAATATTAGATGTAATTATAAAATTAATTATATAAATTGATAATTATTAATTTCCTTATTTTTTTTTTGATGTAATATAATCATTTAATATTTTTTTTTCAAAAAATAAAATTAATTTATAATATTTTCAAGGTATAATTAAATTTTAATTCAATAAAAATATAATAAATTTTATCTATTAATTATTTTAAATATTAAAAATAGAAATAGTATTTTCATGAAATAACCATTTAATATATAATAAATATACATTTTTATTAATTATCTTAATTATTATTTTTATAAAATTTTTATTTAAAAAAAATAAAAAATAAAACTAAAATTCTAGAAGAAAAAAAAATATTTTTAAAAATATGTTCCACTCTTAATAAAAAAAATATAAATAAAAAGTAAAAAGTTAAAAAAAAAATATGGATCCAAATAGCAACAATTTAAGATGTATATCAAAGACATTTAAATGTCCAATATGTCTCCTTGGATTTAAGAAATTAGTTCCTATAAATGAAACTATTGCTCAATGTCCAAAATGTGGTCATAAACATTGTTCAGAATTAATTAACAGTGAATTTAATAGAGAAAGTGTAGATAAAACATATAGAATTCCAATGAGTGCTTTACCACATGAATTCAAACAACAATTTCATCCTCAAACAGATTTATATGATAGATCAACTAATAATTTATATGGAGATTCTAGAAGAGGAATTCCACAAAATAATTCCCAAAATAATCAAAATGTAAATAATCAAAATCAAAATAATCAAAATCAAAATAATCAAAATCAAAATAATCAAAATAATCAAAATCATCCTTTCATTCAATTTTTCATTCCATTCAATATATCACCTTTTGCAGGAAGTGTAAATCGTGCACCATTTGATTTCAGTGTATTCAATGGTCCAATAGGTCATGAATCATTTGAGAATCCTTCAACTAATTTTTTCCTAGACAACTTTGCATCTAATTTTATTTCAAATTTCATAAACCCAATGTCAAGAATAGTATTTATAAATTCAATGCAAAATCAACATCAAGGAAATCCTCCAGCAGCAAAAAAATCTTTAGAAAAATTAAAGCATTTTAACATGGAAAAAAAATATTGTAAAAAAGATGAAAAAGATCCAACAAAAATAGAATATCCAACATGTTCAATTTGTTTAATGGATATTAATGAAGGTCAAAAAACAATTTTATTACCATGTGGTCATATGTTTCATGATGAATGTGTTACTAAATGGTTAAATATTCATAATACTTGTCCTTTATGTAGATTTGAATTACCAACTGATGATCCTGAATATGAGAGAAAGAGAAATGAGAGAAATACTCAAAGGAATGAAAATATTAATAGGAATCCTAATGTTACAACTGCTGATTTGAATAATCCAGGAAATTTAAATGAACATAATAATCGAGGTAATGGGAATAATATTAATATTCAAGGAGAAAGTGCTTTTAATTAAGATTTTTTTTATTTTATGAAATTTTTTTTTTTTTTTTTTGATATATTATTGTTATATATTTTACTATTTATTTATATTTAAAGGGAATTTTTTGGTTTTTTTTTAATTTTTTGGGTTTTTTTTATATTTTTTTTATTTATTGTTTTCTTCCAGAAATTGGGATATTATATCATTTTCAAAAGTAATATTTTCTATTTGTATTTTTAAATTTTCATTTTCTAAAAGAAGTTTGGAAATTTCCTCTTCTTTAGAATTAAATATATCAGTATAAGCTTTTTCATCAGGATTTTCTGATTTTAAAGCAAGATAATTAGATAAATTATATTTAATTTCATCAATTAACATAATAATTTCTCTACTTTTTTGTCTAGCAACATTTTTAAAATTATTAATATAATTTTGAATTTCACTTACATTTAAATTATAAGTACAAGATTTAATGACATCACTTAATTCCTCAATTAAATTTTTAATTTCTTGTGTTTGTTGAATTAATTCATTTTGATTTTGCTCATTAGTATTTAATTTAGAAATATTTGTATCAATTATATTTTTATAACTTTCAATTTTATTTAAAAATTCATCTTGCATTGTTAATATCATTTCTAAATTTTCATCAATTTGAATATTTTCTAAATTTTTTTCCATCTCATCTAAAAATTTAATTACCTTTTGAAAATAATCAAAGAAAGAAACACCTTCAATTAAATTATAACTATTATTATTTGAATAATATTCATTTAAGAAATTTTCATAATTTTTTTGTTCTCTAATTATATTCATTTTAATATTATTTAAATCAGTTTCATTTGAAATTTTTAACGTTATTTTTTCTCCAAAATCAGTCCTTTCTAAAAATAATTTTAATCCATCTTTTTCTTTTATTTTAATATATTTTATATGTACTCTAATATCTTCAATTGTTTTATTTTGTTCTTCATCTTTCCAAAGTGAAAATTCAAAATTTTTAATTTTTAACAATCTTCTTTCATTTTTAAAAAAAGAAATAACTAAATCAACTTGAACTTCCATAAAATATTTTATTTTCCCAAAAAAAAAATATAAAAAAATATAAAAAAAAAAAAATAATTCATAAAACAATAACTTATACAATAAAAAAAAAAAAAATAAAAAAATGACAGAAGAAGCAACAAAAGAAAACATTCAATCAGAAACCAAAGAAACCCAAGATCAAAAATCTTCAAAAAAGCAATACGACCCAACCCAAGACCCATTTTACAATCCAGAAGTATTAACAAAAGTAAATGTAAACATAAATTCTTCAGTATCAAAGCAAATGTACACAATACCAAGAGCAGTACGTTTCAAATATTCAAAAGCAGCAACTGACCAAATATACAACCTCCCATCAGTAATGGATAAACGTCAAACATCTATAGGTTATGGTGGTAAGACAGATTTTACAAAAGGAGGTTTAAATGGTAAAACAGATTCAATATATAATATTCAAAGAGAATTTGATAATAGAAGATATGGAAATAGTCTTCTTGAAAATACACCTAAATATACTTTTGGTACTGGAAGAGAAAATATGGTTCTTCCTAGTACAAAAATTAATAATTATCCTGGTCCTAGTCAATATAATCCTTATAAATCTTTTGGTTATGATGCTTATAAATATTCTATGAGAGGAAAATTTGATACTAGAAATAAATTTAATACTCCTGGTCCTGGTTCTTATAAACAAATGGGAATTAATGATCAAGGGAAATATCCTTCTAGTGAATTGGCTAATTCTGTACAAAATAGATTTTCTGGAGCTGAGAGATTTAAATATGATTATAATAAGTATCCTGGTCCTGGTGCTTATAAAAGTAATTTTCTGATTAATGGTAATGGAATTGTTTATAATAGTAGATATGCTAGTAATGTTGGAAAGAGTATTAGTGGGAGATTTAATTATAAAAGTGGAGAAGTTACACCTGGACCTGGGGCTTATGAATTTTTCTCTGATTTTGAAGGGTTTAATAAGAAAAGATATAAGGTTAATAAAAGTAAAGAGAATAAAAAGAATAATGATAAAGAATAGATAGATGAATGTGAAGGGAAAAGAGAAAAAAAGTTATTAAATTTTAAAATTTTGATTATGGTTATTTTATTATAATGAAATTAAAAAAAATAAAAAATATTTTTAATAATTTATTTTTAAACTCAAATTGAATCTAATAATATAAACAAATAATTAACAATTAACTATAATAAAATTTATATATAAATTCATATATATCAATTAAATTTTAAATGATTAATTCACTGATAAATACATATCATCATTTATTAAATTATTTTTTATTTTATATAAATCAAAATTATTATTAAAATCTTTATATGCTTGAAATCCATTTCTATTTTCAATATTTCTTTCTACTTTTTCATTCAGTTTACAACAATTTAACTCAATAATTTCAGAAAAAATACAATTTACAATTAATAAAAGAATAAAAGAAAGAATTGATAAAATTAGTTGTAAACCATAAAATTTTTGTTTAATAAAAGTATATATATTTATTATTAATTCATAAAAACAAAAAATTATCCCATAATGAACTGGAGAAAAATTGCATATTATATAAGTTCTAATAAGATTAAAAAATAATAAATCAAAACAAGTTATAATTGAAAAAATAATATAATATTTTTCATTAACAAAAAGATTAAAATCAATTAAAAAATATTCTCTTTCATTTAAATAAAATTTAAAAATTTCAATAATAAATACTAAAGCTAAACCAAAAATTCCTTCAATAAACATTATTCCATAATATGAAATAAAAAAATAATTATTTAAATATTTTTCAAAACATAATTGTAAACATTGACACATTTCTCTTAAAAATCCAAATGATATAATTTTTATATATTCTTGACAACTTTTTTTTTCTTTATAAATAAAACAAGAAAAAAGTTCAATTGGGAAAATAATAATCATAATTAAAAATGATAAATAATGATGAGAATAAAAATTATCTTTAAAAAAAAGTTTTCTTGAAAGAAAAGAACAAAAAGTAAATAAACTTATTATTTTTAAATGTTCATATTTATAAAAATGATTAATAATATTAGAAATATTAGAATTATAAAATAAATCCAAAATTGAACAAAGTAATAATAAAATTAAAACATAAATAAGTTGTTTTCCTGAAACACCAGAATTTTTAAAATTAACTAATCCATTAATATTATCTTTAGAATAAATTATTTTATCTTTTTTTTTTTCTTCCTTCTTTGAAAAATAATTTTTAATTAAGTAAACAAAAATAGATAAAAATTCTCCAAAATACATTAAAATATTTGTATAATTTGTATTTTTTTCAAAAATTTCTCCATTTGTTTTAATTTTATCTTCTTCAATCATTATTTTTTCAACTAATAATAATATAACAGCTAAAGGAATTATAAATAATTCTTTTTTAAAATTTAAAGATAATAAAGGACCCATAAATACTTTATATAAAAAGAATTAATGAATTCAAATAATAATTTATATTTTAATGATTTTTACAAAATATTTATTTAAAAAAATAAAAAAAAGCAAAATAAAAAAAATTATAAATAAAAACTTATATATTAAATTTATTTTTAACAATAACAATTCCTATTATTATCACTAGAATTTTCTTCATTAATAACAAAATGATCAATTCTTTTTTTTTCTTCTAAAACAATTTTTCCTTCATTAACTTTTTGTAAAATATTCTTAGCAACTTTAGTAAAAGCTTCATTAATATTTTCTCCAGTAATAGCAGAGCATTCAAAATAATTACAATTATTATCTTGAGAAAATCTAGCACCTTCATTAAATCTAATACACCTTTCTTCATTTAAATCACTTTTATTTCCAATAACACAAATAACACAATTTTCTTTTGTCATTGAAATAGAATCATTTAACCAAATTGATAAATGTTGAAAAGAATCAGCACTAAAAAATTTTTTTTAAATATATTTTTTTATTTACTTTGTTAAATCAAAAACAATTATTACACCAACTGCATTTTTATAATAACTTTTTGTTACACTTTTATATCTTTCTTGTCCTGCTGTGTCCCATAATTGAAGAAGTAAATCTTGATCTCCTATTGTTATTTTTTTTGAACTGTATTCTACATTTACTGTTTGTTTTGGATTCTTTTTAACTATATTTTTTTATATATTATTTTATTTTTTTTTTTCTAACATTTGTTAAATATAAAATAATGAAGTAATGAGGTTTTTCCTACTCCAGCATCACCGATTATTATGAATTTTAAATTCATTATTTCTTTTTTTGGATTTGATGAGTTTTCTTCTGTCATTATTAAAAATAAATAAAATTAATTGTTTTTTTAATTTTATATTTTATTTATTTAATTAATTAATATTTATTTAATTTTTGTATTTATTAATTTTAATTATTAAATGTAATAAGATTATCTTTTTCACAATTCCTTTAGTTAAACATTTAAATTTATAAAAGTAGTAAATATAGAAGATAGAAATAAAATGAAATAAAAAAGAATTAATGAAGATACACAGAAATGATTCGAAGAAAATTTTTAATAGTAAAAATCTTTTAGATTATATAATGCAATTACAATACTTAAAACTCAACTCACCTACTGAAGATATTTTTGTTAATATTAAAATTACAAGTGATAATATGGAAGA
>JAJJLH010002693.1:0-15286 GCA_023806865.1 Isotricha sp. YL-2021a | reverse complement strand
TTTTAAATAACTCTATAAACTTTTTAAAATTTTACTGTGATTAAAAAAATATAGAATTTTCAAATAAGAAAATAATTTAATCTGAATTATCTATTTAAAAAAATATATGAATGTTCAAATTACTTTAATAAATAATTGATTGAGTTTTAAAAATGAATTTTGAATATTATAGATTTCAAAATTTCTATTTTCTCAAATAAAAAATAAAAATATATTATTATAATTGTATACTTCAATTACTATACCGAAATATAAATTAATTTAAACACATACTCTGTCTCATTATTACTTTATGATAAATATTTAAAAAATCACACAACATTTTTTATTTGATTTTTTACCATTAATAGAATTACCATTTTTTTTCTTTTTATTTTCGACAATAATTGATTTATTTTCAAATATATCTTTATTATTTATTTCAAAATTATTGTTTGATTGATTAATTTGATTAATCCATTGTTGATAAACTTTATATGGAAATTTATGTTTAAATCTAAAAGTATTTGGTGCATAATTTATATTATAAGAATTTGAAGAATTTTTTTGATTTGATGAATTTTCAATTTGATCAATTGTAGTCATTTCTTTTGATGAAGATAAAAATTTATTTTTATTCATACTTGTTTTTCTATTTATTGTTTGAATAATAATAGCATCATCATTTTTTATATCTGATAAATTAGATGATATTTCATCTTTTTCTTCTATATTAGATATTATATTCTGATGAAGGTTTAGAAATATTTTTTTTTTCATTTTCTCTTAGATAAGAAAACAGTTAAAATTTTATATTTTTTTAATATTTTAAAATTAAAAAAAATGTTTTTAATATTATAATAAATTTATTATTCTTTTTGTGTGGATAAATTATAATAAAACCATATATAAAAAATACAAAAAACAATTGTTAAAATACTATGTATTCCAATTTTAAAAAATAAATTTTTTATTTTTTTCAATAGAACTTTTATAATTCCTCCTTCAAATAAAATAACAAATTTATTATAAGTATTGATAATTAAAAAAGGAAATATTGAATTTTCTTCATATTTAATTGATATATTATAAAATTCATTTGCTTTAGTAATATTTTTATTTAATCCTAATCCAAAATTTTCCATTAATCCTAAATTAAAATAACCATTTGAAATATAAAATTTATTTCCGATTGCTCCAGCATAATTAATAAGATTAATATAATATTTAATTGCTTTTTTATAATTTTTTGAATTATAATTTAAAATTGCATAATTATATATTGCAAATAAATTATTTTCATTATTAATTGAAAATTTTAAAAACTTTTTTGCTAAATAAGTTTGATATTTCTTATCTATAAAAATATTATATTTTATTAATAAAATAGCTGCATTTAATATACAATTTTTCATTCCTTCAAATCCTAATTCTAAAAATAATAAATATGCTGTTTTATATTTTTTATCTTTATAAGATTTAATAGCATAATCAAATCTTTTTCTATTTAAAATATATCTTTCAGCAACATATTTAAAAAATTTATAATTTAATTCTTCAGAATGTAAAGCAGAATTAATATTATAATGATTCATCATTGCAAAAACATAAGTTCCATATAAATGATTATTAATAGTTAAAAAATTAGAAAATTGATAAGCTTTTTTAATATCAATTAATTTATTATTTTCAATTAAATTTAATTGCAAAATATTATATAAAGAGCTTAAACTTTTATGTAAATTTTCTTTATCAATTCCCATTTGAAAATAATTAAAAGCAATATCAATATTTTTATTAATTCCTAAACCATAATAATACATATAACCAATATCATTATTTGCAGAAATAAAACCTAATTTTACTGCATTTTGAAAATAATTTAAAGCTTTATTAAAATCTTTTTGAATACCCCATCCATTTAAATACATATTTCCTAAATAATATAATGAATAAGGATCATTCATTGATTCTCCTAATTTAAACCATTTAAATGCTTCTTCTAAATTTTGTTCTGTCCTAATTCCAAAAAGGAAAATTCTTCCAATTTCACCAACAATTTTTTTTTTTTCATGAATATCACTTTTCATTTTATAATAATTTATTATGTCTGAAATTTCTGATATTTCATTTATATTTTTAAATTTTTTGTTTATAAATTCAAATTGTTCTAAAGATAAATTTTCAAAATAAGGTGATAAAATATTATTATAATATCCTATATTATTATTTATTTCTTGTTGAGCTACTTGAATAATATATTCTGTTGCAATTTTACAATTTTTTTTCACACCAAATCCATTATTAAATTTATATCCTAATGCCAACATTGCTGGAGAATATTTTCCTAAAGCACTACTATAAAGAAATGTTAATGCTATTTCATTTTGATATTTTTTTTCAAAATTGAAATTATTATAAAATTTAGTTTTTGATATTTCATTTAATATTTTATTTGATGTTAATAAATTTGTATATTTTTTTGAATTTATTATAAAATGATATAAATCTGATGATAACATTATATATATTTTATATTGAGCTTTTGGATTTGAAAAATAAGAAGATATTATAAAAGAAGCAAAAGATTTTTCTAATTGAGGATTATAATTGTCAGATAATCCTAAATATTCAAATAATCCTTTATAATAATATGCTTCTGATATTATTATTGAAAATTTATCATTTGGGTTTTCATAAATTTTTTTTGTATTATATGAATATTTACCATTTTCAAAATTTGATATTATTATATTTGAATTTTTATAACATTCAATTAAAAAATTTTCACATGATTCTAAATAATTAAATCTCAAGTTATAATCAATTAAAATATCTTTCTCATTACAAAAAATAAAAGTCAGATAAAAATAAAAAAGAAAATATTTCATATCAAAAAAATATATAAAACCATATAAATAAAAAAAAAATAATTTATTTTTTTTATTATTTATAATTATTTTTATTTTTAAATTTAAAATTTTTGATTTTATTGTTCAATACATTTTTTATATTTTATTTTTTTTTAATTTTTCTATTTAAAAATAAGATTTTGTTAATTTTTCTAAATTTAAGTTAAATTTGTTTATTTTATTTTTACTCCTTTATAGATATTCTTCAATTGGGTCCATGGTCTAGCGGTATGATTCTTCCTTTGGGTGGAAGAGGTCGCGGGTTCGATTCCCGTTGGGCCCCAACGAGCTTTAATATTTTTTATATAATTTAATTATTTTTTTTTGAATATTTATATTTTTAAATTATTAAATTAATTATAATTATATTATTGGTTTAAATTATTATTTTTTTCTTAATAAAACAAAATTAAAAAATAATAAATAATATTTTTAAATAAATATATTTCTTTATTTTTCAATTTTATTTAAATTTATCTTTTTTAAAAATGCGTAAAAACAAATATTTTTCTTTCTAAATAAGATACTTAATTTAATATATAAAAACTTTAAAAAATAATATATATATAAATATTTTAGCTAAAGACATAATAAATATATTCCCCATTAATAAGAAATTTCCCTTCTGATTTATTTCTTCTTAATTCTTTTTCAATTTTAGGCTTAAATGTTATACTTTTTTATAATCAAAAATAAACATAGCTTTATTAACAAAAACATCGTGAACAAGAGTTTCTAACTCTAAATAAAAAGTCATATAGACACTTAACTTAGCAATAATATTATATTGTATTATTCTAAAAATTTCATTATTAAAATTTTTAATTGTCTTTTTTGAAAAAATAGATAAATATAAGAAAAATCACATTTAGATAAATATTTGTCATCCCAATTTTTTTTGACTTATCATTAAAGAAACAAAAATTAAAGATCTTCAATTTGTAGTTATAAACTTTAATTAGTTAAAGGAATAATTCTATTAATATAAATTGAACTTATAATACAATAATCATGGAAATTGAAGACAATTACAAAGTGTTTCAATGAAATTAATCATTTTTGGAATTTTTTTTATATTTTCAATTCTTTATTTTTTAAAATATTGAAGATTTTCATCAAAATATTTTCCTCAGAAAAACATTTAATTAACTTTATAAAATTATTGTAATTGCTTTTATCATGTTTTTTATATTTGATGATGAATTTGTTGATGTAAAAAAATTTTTGTTGTCGATGATGATTTAAATTAGTAATATTTTACTTCCATTCATGTCTTTTTATTGGAGGGAGGTTTTGTTTTATTCCTGGAATAAAGCCTAATTGATTTATTGACATTGTTATTTTTATTTTTATTATTATTATAAATTATTATTATTTGATTTTTGAATAATACTAATATTAATTTTTTGATTTCTTTTTTTAAATATTTTTTATTTAATTTATGTTATATTATTTAATAATAAAATTTTTTAAATATGATTGATTCAATATCTAATATTTTATTTTGCTGTAATCATGGAAGAAATATTGATAATGCATCAATTCAACATTTAAATACAAATAATAATAAAAATATTATAAATCAAAAAGAAAATTTATTTAATAGAGAAGAAATATTAAAAAGAAGAAAATCAAGAAATAATAATATCAATATAAATAACAATAATAATAATAATAATAACAATATTTACAATAGTATAGATAAAAATTCTTCAATAATAACATTTAGTAATATGAAAGTAAAAGAATATAATATGAATGTAAATCAAGTATTTGATACAGAAGTTTTAAGTCAACAAGAATTAAAATTAATAGGTGAAATATTTTGGAATAAAGAATTATATATAGATAGAATAGGTTTAAAAATAGGAAATAGAATAAAAAAAAATGGTAATACAATATTTGGTTTAGGAGAACAAGAAGATTTAAATGGTAATATAGTAATAGATTTTATATTAAATATCCCAGGAGGAAAAATTCAATCAATGAATCCAATATCAAAAAATAATCCTTTATTTTCAATTGATTATGATAAAAATGAAGAATTTTTTCAAATAATATTAATAAATAAACAATTAAAAATATATTATAATATTGAAAGTGAATTTTATTTAGAAAATGGTTGTAATTTAGAATTTATGGTAGGAAAAATACCAATTTTTATAACTGGACCTAGAAATGAAAAAGATAATTATTTTACAGTTGAAGTAGAAGGTATTAAATATAATTATGATAAGACAAAAGATGTTCCTATTTCAATTGGAAGAAGTAATTCTAAAATTAATATTAAAAATAATTCAATTAGTAAAACTCATGCTGCTATTGATTTTTTAAATAATTGTTTATTTATTAAAGATTTAGATAGTACTAATGGGACTTTTTTTGTTATTGGGGATAAATGTTCTTCTCTTAGAATTTCTAGAGATATGAATTTAAAAATTCTTGATAATAAATTTTCTATTAAAGTTATTGAGTGATATTTATTATTTTATTTTTTTTATTGAATTATAGAAAACTGTTTTCATCATAAATCCTTGTTTTTAAAATTGCATTGATTAATATTATAATATTTTTATTATTGGTATAATAATGTTATAGAATAAATTTATAAATAGAGAATTGTATATTATAAATAAAAATTTTTTTTTTAAATATTATTCATAATAATAATATTAGAAAAAAATAATTTTAAAATGAAAGATTCAAAGTTAAATATAAATGAATATCAAAATATAAGTCCGAATTTAAATATTGATTATTTAACAAATGAAGAAACAGACTTTTTAATTGAGCAAAATTACATGTTTTTTTTAGAATATTTGAAATTATTTCAAACAAATGAAATATTAAAAAGTAGACTCCAAGATTTAATAATTGAAAAAAATAAATTAAAAAATATCATCAATAAATTAGAAAAAGAAAAAAATATTAAAAAAGTAAATGATACCTATACAAAAAGAAAAGTAATTTAAATATATTAATTAATTTATTAGAGACATAGAAGAAGTAAAAAAGAAATTAAATGTAAATATTTTTGTGATTACCCCGATTGTAAAAAGAGTTATAGTACTGAAAGTTCTTTAAATCAACATATTAAATTGAAACATAATAATGTAAAATTTAGAAAAAAAAAGAATAATTGTAAAAAAAAAAATAAATAAAATGATCTAAAGAATTGAGGGCATAGATTTATTTATAAATATTTATTAAGTTGGTTATTTTATTAAATATTTATATTCAATTTTTAAAGGTAAGGTATGTATTATTGTATTATAAATTTTAATAATGAAACTTGATATAGGATTATATGTATTTTTTAGTATGATTCTATAAATTATATTAAAAAAAATTAATATTTAATTATTGTTGTATTTAAAAATGTATTTTTATAGATGATAGTTTATTTAAATTTATTAAATATAAAAAAAATATTAATATTAATAAATATATATTAAACAAATCAGAAAAAAATTTACTTTATTTTTATTTAATAATCAATCATCAATCCCAAAAAAATTTTTAATTTCCATAATATTCATATTAAAAAATTTTTTAAATTCCTCTTTCCTAGGTTCATTATACAATTCAAATTCATTTTCATTATTAAAACAAATATTTTTTTTCCCATTTTTCCAAATACCATATTTAATAATATTACCTTTAATACTTTTACCAATACCATTTTGAAAACCATTTTCCCAAAATCCAATATAAAATTTATCTTTAGGCCAAAAATAAATTCCAAAACCATTTTTTTTATCATTATTATAATATCCAAAATATTTTTTCCCATCAACCCAAAAAAATTCTCCATAACCATTCATTAAATTATTTTTCCATTGACCATAATAAATTCTCCCATCTCTAAATTTATAAATACCAAATCCATTAATTATATTATTTTCCCATTCACCTTTATAAATTGTTCCATCATTCCAAAAATAACTTCCAATACCATTTTTTTTTCCATTTAAAAAATTACCTTTATATAAAGTTCCATCTTTCCATTTTTCATATCCAATTCCATTTTGAATATTATTAATAAAATATCCTATATTAATTCCTTTTTCATTTTTATATTCTCCATAACCATTTAATTTATTTATAAATTCACCTTTGTAAAAATTTCCTTTTTTATCATATAATATTCCTATTCCTTTTGGTATTTTATTTTCTAATGTTCCTATATATTTAAAATCATTTTCATATATTTTAATTCCAAAATTGTTTTTTATTATTTTTATCTGAGGGATTATATTATTATTTTTTTTAATATTTATTTTTGATATTGATAAATTATCATATGATATTATATCATTTTGTTTTGTCAATGTTCTTATTGTTGATGCTTCCTATATTTTTTTATTATATTTTAATTTTTTACTGTTTTTAATGTTAAATGATTTCGATATGCATTAGATATTTTATTTATTTTATTAATTATATCCAAACGTTTTTTTGGTGATAATAAATTTATTTTATCTACTAAAGTAACATTATCTATTTTATTTGAAGAAAACTATTTTGAAATATATATTTATTTTTAAAATATAAAAAATACCATATTCGTTTCAAATTTTTTCTGATTTTGTAAAAAGTTATTACAATCACATAATTTATTTCCCATCTTAAATTTAAAAAAAATAATAAAAAACATTTTAAAAAAAGAAAAAAAATCAATTTTTTTTTTTAAAAAAAATGCCACATAATTATCCCCAATTTTCAATAAGTAATTGAATTTTTTATAACAACTTAATCAGTACTCAATTAAGAAATTTGTTGTTGTAATCTTGAATTTTCTGACTTTTGATGAGATACAAATTTTTGAATTTCCCATCCGTTCTAATAGTACTTGAACCAACATTATCTTCAATTTATTTTATTTTTGCTTAAATTTCTGGAATATTCTCATTTCCACATTGAAATTCTTTAAAAACTTTTTTATGATCATCCATTTCTTTTATTAAATTGTTTAAATTTTCATTTAATATTTCATATTTTTCAGTTAAGTTTGCTAAGGTTTTGTGGTTAGAGGAATTTAAAATGATTTGGGAATTTGATTGAATGGATTTTATTGATTGTTCTATTTTGAAGGTGTTCATTTTTTATTTTTTTTCAACCATAATTAATAATTGTTTTTTTTATTTTGTAAATTGTTTTGAAAATGTTATAATAAAAATTTATATATGTATATATTTACATTTTCGTAATATTATTTATTATTCAATTATATAAGTATTAATGATTAATTACTAATAATTATTTTTTTTTACATATTAAAACATAATTTGCATTCATTTAATCAATTCATTTAAATTATATAAATGAATAGAAAATATATTCCAACAAAAAATGATTTAGAAAATGAGAATTTAATATCATCAAGTTCATATTTTGAAGACAGTTCAGCAGATGAAGACTATCTTTTAAGAAATATAATACCTAATAAGAAAAAAATCCCATATGATTACTTTGATACAAATTCAGATTCAGAAAATGAATATAAAACAAGAAAACCAGATAAAATATATAAAACAGAAGATAAACATTTTGGAAGAGTAAAATACAATATTAAATAAAATATATAGTTTGATAAACTTTTAGGAAATGGTTCATATAAAAAAGTATATAGAGGATATGATTATAATGAAGGGAGAGAAATTGCATGGTATGAAATAGAATTATCAGATAATTCAGAAGGTAAAAAATTAGAAAAAATAAAAGAAGAAATTAAAATAATGAAAACATTAAATCATCCAAATATAATAAAATATTATTCATGTTGGTTAGACCAAAATAATAAAAAAGTAATAATGATAACAGAATTTTTCACAGGAGGAAATTTAAAACATCATTTAAAAATATCAAAACCACTTCGTTTAAGAGTAATAAAAAAATGGATAAAAGAAATATTAAATGGTTTAATATATTTACATTCAAAAGATATTATTCACAGAGATATAAAATGTGATAATTTTTTTATAGATAAAATAAATGGAATAGTAAAAATTGGTGATTTAGGAGAAAGTAAATTTTTAAAAGGTTATGATTTTTTAACAAATTTTGTAGGAACTGAAGGGTTTATTGCACCTGAAGTTCATGAAGGAAAATATAATACAAAAGCTGATATTTATTCTTTAGGAATGTCAATTATTGAAATGTTAACTTTAGAGAAACCTTATAAAGAATGTGATGGAATTTTACATATTTATCAAAAACAAAAAAAAAATATTTATCCTGAGAGTTTAAATAAAATTTGTAATGATAATATGATTAATCTTATTAAGTTATGCTTAAAAAATGAAAATGAAAGACCTTCTGCTAAAGAGTTATTAGATAATAAATGGTTAAATGATGATTTAAGTGAAGAAAATGATAAAAGTGTTTTGATTAAAGATTTACTTAGATTAAATATTTTTAAAGTTAATAGTAATAAAAATAATCTTAATTCTTTTTCTCCAAGAAAATTTGAAAATACAAAAAAAATAAAAGAAGAGTTTAAATTATGTCCTCAAATTATTAGAGGACAATCATATGATTATAAAAAAACTAAAAAAGATTTTATTAGGAGAAATTCTTTAAGAATTAAGAATACTCAAACTATTAAAAGTATAAGTGCAATTGATTCAAATATTACTTTATTTAAGTTTCAAAAAAAACATTCTTTTTTTAAAATTACAATTAATGATTATGAAGATAATAAAAAAAAAGGCATTAATGAAATTGAAATACAATTTATTATCATGAAAGATGGTTGGAAAAATAAAAGTATATATTTTAATTTTTATAATTTTAGAAATGTTAACTTGTCCTTATAATTTGAAAAATGATACTGTTGAAGGTTTAGTAAATGAATTAACAAAAGCAATAAATTTAAATTCAGATGATAGTGATATAGTTACAAGTAAATTATATGATTCTATTCAAAATTATATATTTAATAAAAGAGAAAAATTTGATAAATTTTGTAAACAATATTCTGAATTTATAAATAGTATTAATGATATTAATAATTCTGATTATTCTAAAAATCTCAATTTTTATTATGAAAAATTTGTAGTTTTAGAAAAAAGTAATTCTGATTTATATAATAAATTGAAGTCTTATAAAAAACAAAAAAATTGGTTATTGAAATTTAACTCATGTAAATAATTATATATATATTTTGTATAAAAGATTATTTATCTTTCCTTTTATTTGGAGATGGTTTTTTTATAAATTATTTTAGAAAAATATTTTTAAATATATTAAAAAAATTTTAAAAAAAATGAAAATCAAATAAAAATTATCTATATATTTAAATATAGTATTATATTTATTTAATAATAATAATACAAATAAAATAAAATTTTAACAAACATAAATAAGAATTAAATAACAACAAATAATCATAATTTTTCCATATTATCTTTTTCTTCATTTTTATCAATAATTTTTATATCATTTAAATCTAAAATATTTGTTTGTCTTTTTGACATTTGTCCTTTATATTTATTTTACCAATTTCCTTTAACCTTGAAGAAACAGAATTTTTTTTATCATTTGAATAATCTGTATTAGAAACAACTTTATTAAAATAATTAATATAAAACATTTTTGGATTATTTAAAGCAAGTGAAGAACTAGTTATATTTTTCCCAATTAAAGTTAATTTTCCAGAAGAAAATAATTTCATATCTTTATCATTTTCAATTTCTCCTTTTTTGTCCGAAAAATATGGCTGTTTAGGTTTTAAAATTAATTTACTTAATCTTTTTTCATTATTTCTTTTTATTTGAATATCAGATATTTTTTTATTAATTAAAGAATTTGGATTTGAATTATTTTTATTATAAATTTCTTTTTTATCATTATTTTCTTTATTTAATTTACTTGAAATCATATTAAATTTTGAAACAATTTTAGTTGAAAAAGATTTATTTACTTTTTGTCTAACTAAAATCTTAAAAGATTCATTTTTTACAATTTTTAATTCAATTTTTTTATTTAAATTTTGATAAATTATAATTTGAGAATTATAAATTTTATTTGTATTAGAATCAATTTGAAAGTTAAAATTAGAAATAGTTAAAATAGAAAATTTCGATTTTTTTTTTAAGTGTTTATTTTCAAAATTATTATTTAACCTCATTCTAGGTTTCCCATAAATATTATAAAAAGGAACCTTAGGAACAATTCCATTTAAAAAAATATCATTATTACAATCTAAATTAAAATTAATATTTTCAAAAGGAAATTGTTCATTATTAATTTCTTCTTTATTATAAGGATAAACATTATTATTATTTCCATTAGAAGAAAAAGTTGATAAATCAAAAAAATTATTTTCATCATTTGCTTTATGAGTATTACTTTCAGTATTATTTTTATATTCTGAAGATGAAGAATTAAAATAAAGAGAACTTGAATCAGAATATTCTTTACTTCCTTCTGTTGGTTTTTTAGCAGAAATATTTCCTCTTTCTGTATATTGGAATGTATTTTTTCTCTTTAATCTCTTTAATAAAGAATCTTTTTCTTCATCTGAATTTTCTTCTTCAATATG
This sequence comes from Isotricha sp. YL-2021a, assembly GCA_023806865.1. NCBI lineage: Eukaryota > Ciliophora > Litostomatea > Vestibuliferida > Isotrichidae > Isotricha > Isotricha sp. YL-2021a. The sequence continues at coordinate 3,850 of JAJJLH010002693.1, read as the reverse complement.
ATATAAATTTTTATTATTCATATTTGAATTTTTAGATGATGAAATACTTCTTTTTGTTTTTGAATCTATATCCAAATTTGATATTGATTGTGTGTCACTGTCACTACTCTTTGAGTTAAATGATGATATTTTATTTGCTCTTTTTATTTTTTTCATTTTTTTTGTTTTTGATGTATTTTCTTTTTCTATTTCTGTGACTGTTGGTATTGTTTTTAATTCACAATCTTCAAATGATAAACTTGAATATAAATCTTTACAGTTTACATATATATTTTTTTTTGTTATATCTTTTTGATAATAAAAATCTTTTTTTGACTTTGCATTTGTTTGATTAAAAAAAAATTTCAATGTTTTATTTATTAATCTATCAATTTGCTCCATATTAAAAAGAGATTTTTTTATTATTTGTTCCCAAATATTAGGAAAACTCATTGAAATTTCTATAGCATCTGTCTTATTTAATAAAAATAATTCTGCAGTATTACTTTTAACTTTCACACTTAAAGGACTTCTTCTATTTAAAAACATTAAAATATCACCGAAATGTTCATTTTTTCTTATTTCTATAATTTTAACATATTGTTGATTTAATTTTGTTGAATTTTTCTTATTTTTTTTATTAATATTTCTTAATCCTTTTCCTCTTACAAAAGTCATTGTTTTATGAGATAATAAATCATTATTTAAATCAATAATTTTAGGTTTTTCATGTGAGTGATTAATAAATAATTCTGGATTATATGGAAATTCTAAATTAATAATTGAATTTCTTCTTTTTTGATTTAAATATATTTCTTCTAATTCTTTTTGTCGAAATAATATTGGAAGAGGAAGTTCTAATGCTAAAATTCCTCTTTTTACAAATATTATTTCTTCTAAATAATCTCCTTCATTTACTAATTTTTCATTTTTTATTGAAAAAATAGGACGAAATGCCAATATTACTCTTAATACAAAATCTGATGAATTATAAGTTTTGAAAAAGATAAAATTTTCTATTATTGGTTTATACATTTCCATTATTAATTTTGTCCTTAAACCAATTGGTAAATTATCTATTATTTCATTTTTATCTCTTTCAATATGTGTTAATTTATAATATAAAAATCTTGCTATTTTATCATATAAATTTTTTGGCATTTTTTCATGAGTTACTTTAATTTGATTTAAAATAGTCATTTTACTATTATAATCTTTTGTCTTATGATCTTCACTTTTTACATAATTACTTAATGTAGAAATTGAAAATGAATAAGCCATAATTCCAACAATTAATAAAATTAAATTAAATACTCTTTCATATATATTTACTGAAACAATATCTCCATAACCAACTGTGAAAACAGTAGCAAAAACATAATAAAATGAAGAAATGTATATTTCACCTTTTGATGAATCTATTAAATTTTGATTTGATATCCAAGATGGATTATCTAAATATGAAAGAAATACAAAAATACAAGAAAGAATGTGTGAATATAATATAAATAAAAATAAAAAATTTGCTGTATTAAACCATTTATATAATTTTGTATAATGAAATAAAAATCTTTTAAATTTATTATAAAATTCATTTTTTTTATATATTTTAAGATTTTTTACTAAAGGTAATAATTGTACTAACTCAATAAGATTATATTTTTGATTTAAATTTTTATAATAATGTTTCTGAATAAAATTAAAAACAGTAAAAATTGTAGTATAAGGAATAGCACTGATTAAATCAATAATAAACCAACTCATTAAATAATTAATAGTAATTAAAGATTTTTTAGTAATAAAATGTTCTTCAATATCATAATATGCAGTTATAAAACCTAAAAATAAATCTATTAAATATAATATATCACCAAAAATATTTATAATTAAATAACTTTGATAAAGCATATGATCTTGAAAAGGATAAAAACCCATCATAAGAGGTGGTACAATTACATTATATAAAGTTATTATAAATATCATTAAATCAAAATAAAATTTAAAATTTGATTTTGGATGAACATAAAAATTATCATCATCATCATCATCATCATCTGATTCATTATCACTTAATGAATCATATACTAATTTATTTTGTCTTATTAAATGTCTATAATATAATTCTTTTAATTCATTTAAATTTAATTTATTTTCTATATTTTTATTCATTTCTTCTTCTAAATAATCTTTTTTTCCTACTATATTTATAAAAGATTCTTCTTTATTATTTATAGTATTATTATTAATATTTTCTTTAAGAGATATCAAAGACTTTAAAGAAGATTCATTTGATTTTTTTGGACTTTTTTGTTTAGGAGAAATTAAAAATCTATCTTTTATAGCATCACAACATTTTGAAAATTTATTATATTGTGAAGAAGATAAATTAACATAATTTCTAATATCACTATCATCTTTATAAATTTTACTTTTTTTATTTGAATTTTTTTCACTTCTATTTGATAAATAAATTGTTGAAGGGAAATCAATTTTATTTTCATTTGGTTGATAAGTATTTAATGTTTTATGACTTTGATTATCTTTACTTGAAATAGTAAAATTAAATATTTTTTTTGAATCATTTTGATATAATCTTTGTAAATTATAATATAAATGGTCTTTATTTATTACTTGAGATTTTTCTCTTTTTTTATTCCTATTTAAAATATTATTTTTAAAATTTTCATTTTTTAATCTTTTTGTTTCTAAAAAATTATGAGAGAGTTTTTTTTTTGATTCTGATGGGATTTTATTATTTATTTTTAATATGGGTTCTTTTTTATTATTTCCATCATCTAAAGTTTTTAAAGATAATTGGGACATTGAAAATCTATTTTTTGTTCTTGAAGGAGAAGAAAGAATAAAAGTATTATTATGATTACTATAAGTATTTTGAGCTTTAAATGTACTTGAATTTGAATTTTTATTTTTATATTTTATAAGATTTTCTTTAAAATTATCATGTAAGTCAATTGTATGTCTAAATTTATTTTTAGGTTTCATTGGAGAATTTGAATTTTGACTATAAATTAAATTTAAAGGATTTTGAAATGTTATTGATGAAAGTCTTTGTTTTTGTTTAAAGTTATTTATTCCAATTAAATTATTATTATTTAATATATTATCATCATAGTTTATTGAAAGTAATTGTTCTTTTAAAGGATATTTTGTAATTAATCTATGAAATGATTCTTCTTCTTTGATTTGATTTTTTTTTACTTTTTCTATTTCTTCCAATTCTTCATTAATATTAAAATATTTTGTATCATTTGCATTATTTACTAAAGCGTTTGATATAAAATTTTGTAAATTTAATGCTATATTATTTAAGGACTCTTTATTTATTGAATTTTTATCTTTATTTTCTAAAGTTTTTAATCTTTTTATTTCATTTAATATTTGATTTTCATTATGTTTATTTCTATTAATTAAATTTGAATGAGGAGAATATGACATTTTATTTATTTTGTATAAACATTAAACATATTTTTTTTGAAGCTATGATAATAAAAAAATAAATATAGTTTAATTGTATATTAAAAATATCTATTTTTCCATTTGATTAAAAAATTTTATAAAATAATTATATAAATCATATTGTTATTTGAATATTGGAGAATTAATTTGAAATTTAAAATTATTTAATTTTTCTCAATATAATATTTATATATATATAACATAATAATAAGAGCCTAATTATTAAAAATATTAAAACTATTATCAAAATTAGGAAATGAAGAGAAAAAAAAAGAAAAAATGTCAAAAAAAATTATTAATAAATTTTTAAATTAAATATAAAATGAATTATAAATTAGTTAAAGATTAACCCAATAAAAGTTTTATGATAATTATTTCAAATTAATTCTCCAAT
>JAJJLH010002692.1:0-15286 GCA_023806865.1 Isotricha sp. YL-2021a | reverse complement strand
CATTTATAACTAAAGGAATATCTTTTTCAGTGCCTTCTTTAACTTCCCATTTACTAATATCTTTACTTTCAAATAATTCTTCTTTTTTTAAATTTAAATTATTGGCAAAAGATTCATATTCAGTTCTTTGATTTTGAAATTTTTTCATTAAAGTATCTAATTAATTATATTCCATATTCATATAATCAAAATATTCTAAAAAATCATCTTTGAAAAATTTACTTTGAGTTAAATATGAATTTGACCAAATTGAAAAAATATTATTCAAATTTGAATAATTTTTTTTTCATTTTTCACTTTGTTTAATACTTTTGCTTGTATTGATAATTTTTCAAATAAAATACTAATTTCTTTCATATGATTTGAAATTAAATTTAAATCATTGATTAATAAATTAAAAGATTTTTTTAACTTATTATATAAATATATTGTAGATACCATTATTCTTAATAAATTATTTACAAAAACTGCTTTGTTTTTATTTAAAGTAACTTTTATTTCTTCTTTCATTGTTTTAAAATTACTTAAATTAATATTTAATTTAAATGGATTTGAATCAAGTTTTTTTTATATTTTTCAAAATTACTATCATCTAAAGTTAAAAATTGTTAATATAATAGGAGAAGTTCTTAAAATTTTTTTTTCTTAAAATTCCATTCATAAATTTTGATAAATTTCATACTTTAATATCTAAATTTTCTTTTTCTGAAATAGTAATTTCATCATTTTTTTTTTGAAAAAATTGGAATGTTAATATTAATATATGATAAAAAAACTTCTTTAATTAATGGAGGAACTAAAAATAAAATGATATCTTGAATTTAATTATTTTTATACCATTCAAAATCTGTATTACTTCTTCTTATACTTGAGTTCAATACTTAAATTCTATTAAAAATGTATTTGTTCTTTACTAAAAAACATTTTTTTTCTTTTTTAGACTGATGTGGTACAAAAATACTACTTTATTATCAAAAAAAATGAAAATGATATTGAAAATATTTTAAAGAGAAATAAGGAAATAGAAAAAAATTTTATTTTTATTTTATTTTGTTTTTGAATTTGTTTTATTATCTTAATATTATAGTGTTTTGGAAATTAATTATTTATTTTGAATATAATGATATAAAAAGAATATAATTATTTAATATATGATTATTGGGATTTTAAATGAGATTGTGTATTTTATTTGTTACAAAATTATTTATATTATATTTTTCAATATTATTGGAATTCCTACTTTATTTTATTGATCTTATATGAGATGGTTAAAAAGTAAATGGAAATTGTATGTTCTTTATAATGGTCATTAATAATTATTTTAAAATTTTTTTTGATATTATATATATATAACTTTTATATTTTTGATTTATAAAATGATGGGATTATTTTAGAGAATTTATTTAAATACAATAAATAATTAAAATAACATTTATATATAATTTTTAAACCTTAAAAAATTAATGATTTAATCTTCATAATAACTAAATCCTTCAAATTCTTTATTATCATTATTATTATTCAAAATAGTTTCACTATCAAAACTTTGTAATTCCATAGAAGTAAATTTACTATTAAAATATTTCAAATCAAAATCATTTTGAATTTGAGGAATAAAAGGTGGAATTTCTTTCTTTTCAAAAACCTTATTAAAATCAATCCCTTTGAAAAAATCATGTTTTTTAATATCATCAATACTATTAAATCCTAATCTATATTCAGGATTAACAACAAGTAATTTTAAAATTAAATCCTTACTAGAATCTTTTATCTCATCAATAAATTTAATATTTAAATTATCATAATCAATAATAATATTCCCATTTTTAACATCAAAAGGTTTAAAACCACAAATCATTTCAAACATAATAATTCCAAAAGACCAAAAATCACACATTTTATTATATCCTTTCCCTAAATTAATTTCTGGAGCTTTATAATATGAAGTTCCACATAATGTATATGTAATATTATTATTATCATTTAAAATTTTTGATAAACCAAAATCTGAAATTTTAATATGACCATCTTTATCAATTAAAATATTTTCTGGTTTTAAATCTCTATATATTAAATTGTTTTTATGTATATATTCTAAACCTAATAAAATTTCACTTAAATAAAATTTAGCTTTATTTTCTTTTAATTGAATTGCTTTTGATAATAAATTATGTAAATCTCCTCCTTGCATGAAATCAGTTATTAAATATAAATTTTGATTATCTTGATATGAATAATGTAATTTTAATATGAATGGATGAGATAATTCTTTTAATATTTTTTGCTCATCTTTTATTTGGTTTATTAATTGTTCATCTGTTATATCTGATTTTTTTATTCTTTTCATTGCATATAATTTTTTTGTTTCTATATTTTCTACTAAAAATACTTTTCCAAATTTTCCTTTTCCTAATACTTTTATTTGTTTAAAATTTGGTATATTTTTATTTATTAATGGAGATATATTATTTATATTTATTCTTTTTTTTTTACAACAACAACGGCATAAACAACCCATTTAATTAATTATTTTTTAAATTTGAAAAATAAAAAAATAATATCAATTTTATAATTAAAATTATTAATTTGATTTTCTAATTAAAATAATAATATAAATTTAAATATTAATATATAATATAAAATATATTTTTAAAAACAACTAATAAAAAAATGAAAACAGAAAAAGATTGTGAAATAAATAAAAACCGTCCTGATTTAAAAACAAAAAAAGAGAAATTAAGTAAATCTCCATCTTCATCTTCAAAAAACAATTCAAATAAAAAAATAGTAGAAGTAGTATCAAAAGAAAAAAATTATAAACCACCAAATTTAATTCCTACAAATTTTGAAAAAAAACCCCAAAGTTCCCAATCAAGAAATTCAAAAAATAATGAAAATAAATCAAATAATAATTCTCAAAATTTAAATACGGAAATAGAAACATTAAAAGAAAATGAAAAAGAAATTAATTTATCAGATGATGAAATTTTAAAAAATGATATTCCTTTGAAATTAAAAAAACCAAATAATTCTTTTGGAATAAATTATTTAGAAAATGAATATAATAAATTAAAAAATGATATTCAACCAGAAATAATAAATGGAATTAATGAAGGAATTGATAAAATATTAAATGAAATAAAATTAAATTTTGAAAATAATGAATTAGAAATTAATTCAGATAAAAAAAAAATAAATGAAATTATTTTAGATAAAACAACAATAAAATTATTATCTGGTGATATTGAAGGAACAATTAAATTAAAAAATTTAAAAGATTTAACTGGAAGAAAACAAAATTTAGAAAAAAAAATTGAAAAATTAGAAGAAGAAATAAAATCAATTGAAATTAATAGTAAAAATAATTCTCTTCTTTTAAATCCTCAAACTCAAGTTGATGAAAATATAAAAAAAGCACAAATTAAAGAAATAAAAGAAAATAAAGAAATATTATTACAAAAATTAAATAGTATTAATGAACAAGTTCAAAAATTAATGTTTGATGAAGAACAAATTTCTCAATTGAAAAAATTAAATATAAAACAATTTTTAGATAATTTTGATAAAGATAAAGAAATAATAGAACAAAGAGCAAAAAAATATGAAGAAGAAAAAAAATTACGTGATCAAAAAATAATATCTTCATTATTAAAAGCAAATGAAAAAAAAGAAAAAGAAATAGACAATATTAAAAAAGAAGAAGAAGAAAAAAGAAAAAAAATTTTAGAACAAATAAGATTAAAAGAATTAGAAATAATACAAAAACGTTCAAAAGAAAATTCTGAAAAAATACAATTTATAAGAGAACATGTAAATGATAAACCAGCAAATGAAAATGAATATTTATTTAAAGTATTAGAAAATCAATATAAAGAAAGAGAAGAAAATGAAATAAAAAAAGAAATAATGAAACATAAAGAAAGAATAAAAGAAAATTTAATGACAAAAGAAGAAATAAATCAATTTCAAAAAAAACAAAAAGAAAATGAAATAAAAAGATTAGCAGAAGTTGAAGAAGAAAGAAAAAAATTACATGAACAATGGAAAAAAACAAAAGAAAATTTACCAAAATTTGAATCATCAATAATGCAAAAAGTAAAAAAAGAAGAAGAACAAATAAAAGAACAAAAAGAATTAGAAGAATTTAAAAAAAAAGCAAAATTAAAAGAAGTTAAAAATTATTCAGAAGCAGTAACAAAATTATTTTTACCAAAAATAGATGAAAATGTAAAAAAAGAAAGAGAAGAGAGAATAAAGAATTTAACAACAAAAAATAATATTCAAAAACATCATACAAAAAAAAACCAAAGAATTTTATTAGTAAAGCCAGATCCAAATAAACCAAAAAAATATAATTGGGAATTAAAATTAACACCAACAATAGAAGAAAAACAAATAAATGATAATAATAAAAAAAATAGAACTAGAAGTAAATCTGCACATAAACATAAACCTTTAGAAAAAGCACCTGATTATTTAACTGAAATGAGATTACAAAAAAATGATGAAAGAAATTCTAATAGTTCTCAAAGTCAATATAGAGGAAAAAAATGGGATAAAATGATTAATAATAATAAAAATTCACTTATGGAAAATGTAGAAAATATTAAAATGAAAGCTGAAATTTTGGAAAATAAAGCTAAAATGAATGAAAAGTTATTACAAACTAAAGGAGAATTTAATGCTGAAATGCAGGAAAATGTATCTAATTTACTTATTGATGCTATTAAAGCCAAATTGACTATATTAGAAAATATTAATAAATGATTTTTTATTTTTCATTTTTATTTTTATTTGGAATTTTAAATATATAATAATTAATATTTAATAATATATATTTTATGTTTGTTTTTATTTATTTTTTTGATTAAATATCTTATTTTTTATATTTAAATAAAACTAAAATTTTTAAAATTTATTGTATTATGAAATTTGAGAATTTTTTAATGATTCAACAACAATATTTCCACTTTCAGTAATAATTTTAACTCCATTATACATACAATTACAATTATCATCAGTTTTAAATAAATCAATAGCTTTCTTATAATAACCACCAGTAATTTGTTCAACTTTACTTTTATCTAATTCACTCCCTTCTAAATAAACTTTATCCCCAGGATTAGAATTATCATTTGGTCTTAATAATTCAATAACTTCTTTATCATTTATTTTATTAGAAGCACACATTATCATTCCATTTGATTCAAAATTTTTTCCAAATCTTTTTGGTTTTAAATTAGAAAAAACTATAACTTTTGAATTAGCAATTTTTTCCATTGGAACATAATGTCTTAATCCAGTTCCTATTTTTCTTATGAAACCTTCTCCTAAATCAATATCTAATTCATATATATCATTAAATCCTTCCATTATTTTTATTGAAGTTACTTTACCAACTCTTAAATCACATAATTTAAATATTTCATTTTTATCTAATCCTTTTTTACCTTTTTTTTCTTCTTTATGATTTTCATTATTTTTATTTTCTTTATTTTCTTTATTTTCTTTTTTTTTATTATTTTCTTGATTTTTTTTTTCATTTTTTTGTTTTTTTTCTGATTTTTTTTCTTCTTTATTAAAAGGAATATTTGGATCAATAAAAAGTAATGGTTTATAATTATTCATTATTCCTCCTAATAATTCAATTTCTTCTTTTGTTAATGAAACAGTTCCTAATTGAGTATCAAGATACATTATCATTGAATTTAATTTCTGAATACTTTCTTTAAATATTTCATCAATTTTACTATTACCAGAAGTGATCATTTAAAAAAATAATAAAATAAAATTAAAAAAAATAAATAAAAAAAAATTAATATTTAAAAAAATAAATGATTACTCCTATTATTGATAGATTAAATTTTGAAAATAATCCTGAAATAAGAGCATTAATATGTCATGAAACTTTATATTATTCAGATAAAGTAACAAAAATTAAAGAATGGCGTTTTAATAGTAGTAGAAATTTTTTAGTAACAGATCAAGCAATATATAATTTAAAAGAATTTACTTGTCAAAGAAAAATTGAATTATCAAAATTAAAAGGAATTACAATTAATGGAATAAATGATAGATTAATTATTCATGGTCAAGATGGTGAATATGATTATTTAATTGAAACTCCGAATAAATTAGAATTAATAACAACAATTGAAAAATTATATGAATCATTAACATCAAAAGAATTATTATTTTCTATTCAAAAAGAACATAAAAAATTATTAAGTTTTGTAGCAACAAAATTAGAAAAAAAGAAAAATCCAAAAATATGTAAAATTGATTATAATAATTTAATGAGTATAAGAGAATATATTGAAAGTGAAGGGAATATAAATATAAATTCACATCCAGCAACAAAAGAATTATCAAAATTATTTATTCAAAATAATAAATATAAAGATGAAAATATTTCAAATTTCCAAATATTAAAAATTATAGGTAAAGGTTCAGGTTCATATATTTATTTAGCAAATTATCAAAATGAAAATGTAGTATTAAAAGTAATAGATAAATTACATATTGTAAATAATAATTTAATTCCCCAAATTCAATTAGAAAAAAATATCCTATCATCATTTAATCAAAAATTTTTAGTTCAATTAAAATTTTTCTTCATGACAAATACACAAATAATATTCGTAATGCCATTTTATCAAGGAGGAGATTTATATCAATTATTAATAAAAAAACAAAAATTTGATGAAACAAAAGTTGCATTTTATTTGGTCCAAGTAGCAAATATGTTAAACTTTTTACATTCTCACAATTTAATATATCGAGATTTAAAACCAGAAAATTTATTAATAGATAATAATGGTTATTTAAAATTATGTGATTTTGGTTTATGTAAAATAATAGAAGTAAAAAATGAATTATCAAATTCTTTTTGTGGAAGTGCTGAATATATTTCTCCTGAAATTATTTCTGGGAATGGATATGATTACATGAGTGATTGGTGGGCTTTTGGTATTTTATGTTATGAACTTTTATTTGGGATTCCTCCTTTTTATGATAATTCAGTTGAAAGGATTTTTGATTTAATTTGTACTACTCAATTACATTTTCCTAGTGAAATTAATATTTCTGATGATACTAAAGATTTTCTTTGTAGATTATTAGATAAAGATCCTAAGAAGAGATTAGGTTGTAAAAAAGGATTTGATGAAATTATTAATCATAAATTTTTTCAAGCTGTTATTCCTGATAAGATTATTAAAGGTGTTAGTTCTCCTCCTATTACTATTGATATTAATAATGATAATTTAACTTTAAATTTTGATCAAATGTATATTAATATGAAACCTGAAATTATTGAAAATATTGAACCTCAGGATATGTCAAAAATTAATGAATATCAAAGTCAATTTGAAGAATTAAAAAATGAGTGATATTTTTTATAATTTATATTTTATTTACTAGTCATTAAATTATATCTTTTATTTTATAAAATAGAAAAATTATAATTAAAAATTATGATTTTTTATAATATAAGTAAAATATATTATTTATAAATAATATTTATATTTTATTATTTTATTTTTTGATATTTTATTCTTGAATTAAATAAATCAATGTTTTCATATTTTTTCCATTTTTAAAAGGATAACAACAAACTGCTCCTGAAAAATAATTATCAGAAATTAATTTAGACCACCATTCTTTATTTTCATTAAATAATTTTTTAATTATAAAATTAGGTGTTCCTAAACCTTCAACATAAAATTGATATAAATTATAATTTCCATTTAATTTTTCATTTACTCTTTCTCTTGAAGTACCTTCAGAAATTTTTTTTCCTTTTTCAATTTCCATTAAATAACTTGAACAACATAAATAAACTTTTTCACTCCATGAAATAACATCACCTGAATTAAAATTATTTAAATTTAAGTTAAATTCTTTTCCTTTTTCATAAGGATCACATCTTATTTCATTTAAAATATCAAAAATATTTTTTCCAATTTGATAATAATCAATTAATAAAGAATTATTTCCTTTATCAATATTTGAAACACTAAATGATTCAAATAAAATATCAGAATTTTTACTTTGTAAACTTTCTAATAAATTTTGCCTGTTATTTTTGTTTAATAAAGGATTTCCTTTTCTAAAATTTGTATATACTGAATTTTTTACTTTTGATTCTTGATTTTTTATTAATAATTGTTGCTCTTGAAGATTTATTGGTGTTATTTCTTGTGTATTTGGTGTAAATGATTTTATATTATCATCTTCTATTTTTTCATTTATTATTTCATTTATATTTAGTTTTCTATTTGATTCTATATTTGTTTGATTTATTTCAATATTTTTGGATGGTTCAATTTTTAATTCTCCTAATAGAATATTATAGTTTAAGTAACAATTACCCATTTTTATAGTAATTATTTTTATTTTTAATAATATTGATTAAAGAATTAGAATATAAAATAGAAAAATGAATTACTTTTTGATAAATTTTTATAATATTTTCAAACATAAATAATTATTAGAAAACTAAAACTAATAAAAACAAAAAATTACATAACAACATTCAAAAAAATAATAATATTCTCCAAAACAAAAAAAAAAAATTAAATTAAAATAAAAAATAAAATAAATCAATAAAAAAATTCCTTAAAATGCGTATTTGTATCTGTTGTTTCGGTTTATTCCACCGTCCAAAACTCCGTCCCTCCTCATACATTCCATCCCAAACCAACCTTCAAAACCAATCAAATCAAAATAATAATTCTTCCACAAACTACATGTTAAAAATCCGTCGTCGTTCCTTTCTTTTCCCAACGGATCCAAAAAATAACTTAAAAGAAATAAACCAAACAATGCCCCGTTACTTAAGTCCTGAATTAAAACCACGTCAAAGTAAAATAAAAGAAAAAAAATCCTTATACGATTTAAAAGATACATTTCGTTGTTTATTTTGTGGTGGAACTAAATGTCCTTGTGAAGATTATACAACAAATCCAAAAACTCCAATTAAAGGTTTAAATTGTGATATTATTGATAATGAAATTTATGCTAGTCAAAGACCAAGTAATACTTTAATAGAAGAATTTAATTTAATTAAAAAATTCCATCAATGTAAAATTGGTATGATTGTAAATTTACAAAGACCAGGTGAACATCCTTATTGTGGTAAAAATGCTTTAGATCCACTTTCTGGTTATTCATATTCTCCTTCTTTATTTACTTCTGAAGGAATTGTTGTTAAATTAGCTGGATGGAAAGATATGGATATTCCTGATTCTTTATATTTTATGTTAGATATTATTAAAGATATTTATAAAAAAATTAAAATTGAAAAAAAAAGAGTTTTAGTTCATTGTCATGCTGGTAATGGTAGAACTGGAGTAGTTATTGCTTGTTATTTAATTTATAAAAGTAATTATCAAGCTGAAGAAGCTGTTGGGTATTTAAGGAAAATTAGAAAGAAATGTGTTGAGAAAAGCTCACAAATGAAATATTGTGTTAAATTTAGGAAGTTTTTAAATACTTTAAGAAAAATTTTTACTAGTGAAAAAAATGATGTTGATTATTTTATTAAACATCAATGTGATTTGGAGATTGATCCTATTAAAAAAAATTTATATATGCCTAAGTTATTTTGGTTAATTTTTGATATTATTTCTGAGTTAAAAAATAATTATACTAATAATCAAATTTTTAAAGCTTTAAATGGAACTTCAGAAGTTACTGAAAGTAATTTTCAAGAAATTATTGATATGAAAGAAAAAATTGATTCTGGTGATTGGAATTGTTTAATTAATAATAAAAATATTACTGTTATAAGTGAAATTTTATATCATTGGTTAGATGATTGTGTTACCTTTTGTATTAGACCTAAAAAAATTCTAGAAATATTAAATGATAAGAAAATAATGTATCAAATTGATGAAGTTTTACTTGGTTATGCTAATGATGATAGAATTCATAATATTTATAATATTTTGAAAAATTCTTTTAAAAAAGTTGAAATTGAAATTTTAAATTATATTGCCAATTTTTTTATTAAAATTTACCCTGTTGATAATAATGATGATATTGTTGAATATAAAAGAATGGTTGAAAAAATTTCTGTATATATTTTAGGGTTTAGTATTGAATTATTATATAATTATAAATTACAATTTGAAAATAATAATAATGGAAGAGATAATAATAATACTGTAACTAATTTAAATAAAACAAATGAAGGAGAAGAAATAGATATTAATTCAGGATTAAATTTACATAATTGTATAAAAGCAGTTGAATGTACTATTTTAATTTTAGAATTTTTAACAATTAGAATTTCATATTTTTCACCAAATGGAAATAATGATTCTGATTCAATAATAAATGTAAATGGAGAACTAAATAGTAAAATAAATTCTTTAAATCATAAAACAAATTTACTTAAAAGTGTTATTATTTCAAAAGAAAATGAAATTTTAAGTATTAATAATAGTAGAGTTGGAAGTATTCATATTAAAAATATATCATCATTGAATTCAAATAATATTAATAATATACATGTTATTGATAAAAATGATAATGATATTTCATTTCATAGGAAAATAAAATATAATCTTTTTTCTGAAAGGAAATCTCTTGAAAAAAATGAAGAATATAATAAATGTAGAAAAGAAAAAAGTTTAACTCTTTATAGAAAAAATAAAAGAGAAAAAAAAAGTTCAGATAAAAAAGTTTCTAGATTTAAAAAAAATAATTCATAAATTTATTTTAGTTATTTGGTAAAATTAATTTGTATAATTTTGGTTTTGTAACATTTATATGTTAAAGATGTATTTAATTTATAATATTTATTGCTAATCTTTATATATAGGGTTGATGTTTCAATATAAAAATTTTTGAATCTTATTTTTTAATGAAAAACATTTGATAAAAAATATAATATGAATAGGAAAAAGAAAATATATTGAAAAAAAATATTATTCATAAAATTACTTTTATAAATAAAGAAAAAATACTTTAGATAATGATAAGATTATTTTTTTTCTTATAATATTAAATTAATTTTTAATTTTTAACTTGGAGATTTTTGATTTTTAACAAAATCTTCAAATATTTTCATATCAATAGATAAATCATTATCACAAATTTGATAATAATGACTAACAATTTTATCAACATAATATTTAGTTTCATATAAGGGAAGATTAGGATTTTCTGATAAAAGTTCATTTACTTTAACATAATTTTCATTAATACTTTTTAAATAAGGAATTCTTTTTTTTACTAATTCTTTATCAATACCTTCAACATTAAATAATTCTACTTTTTTTGAAGGATCTTCTAAATAATCTTCAATTTGATTCATTTCTTTTTCAAAATTTTCTCTTTTTTTATTTAATATTTCTATTATTTCATCAATTGAATTTGCATTTTTTATTTCATTATCTGAAAATGTTGACCAATTACAAACATTTCCCATTTTTTTAAATTTAATAATTATTTCTTAAATTTTTTATTTTGAAATGTTTTTATATGAATGAAAATGGGGAAAATAAATTTCAAACTACTGCAATTAAAAATGAATTAAAAGAATATGAAAGATTAAAAAAAAAAAATGAAATGGATTTATTAAATTCAGTTGAATATGAATTAAAAAAAAAAATTATGTTAAAAGAAGCTGAATTAAAAATAAAAAAACAAGATTTAAAAATTAATAATTTTCAAAAAGAAATTAATGCAAAAAATAGAATGGAAAATTTAAAAAAAGAAAAAAGAGAGTTATTAAAACATGAAAAGAAACAAATGGAAGAAGAAGAAAGAAAAAAATTAGATTTAGAAAAATATAAAAAAGAACAAGAAAGAGCAAAAAAAGAAATGGAAAAAGAAAAAAAAAGAATTAAAGAAAATAAAAAAAAATTTGAATTACAAGAAAAAAAGAAAAAAGAATTTGAAGAAAAAGTAGAAAAAATGAATAATGAAATTCAAAAGAAAATAAATAATAAAATGTTATTAATGGAAGAAAAAGAAAAAACAAGACAAATAAATTTAGAAATTAAAAGACAAAAAGAATTAAAAATTAAAAATGAAAAATATAGAAAAAAACAAGAAATAATTCAAAAAAATAAAGATAATTTATATAGAAATTTAGAAGAATTAAAAATTAATTATGAAAGGAAAAAAAGAAGAAGTGAATATAGAAAAAGAAAATTAGATTATGAAAAATATAATGAATTAATGAATAAAGCAGAAGAAGCAAGATTAAGAAATGAAAAAGCAAAATTAATTTTATTAAAAGATGAAGAAAATCAACAAAAAAAATTGGATGATTATAATAAAAAACAATATTATCTTTTATTGAGGCAAAAAAAATTAGATGAAATTAATTATCAAAATGAATTAGAAAAGTTTGAAAAAAATCAAGAAAGAAATAAATATATTAAAAGTGCTAAAAAAAGACATGAAGATATGATAAATGATAAAAGAAGGAAAACTTTAAATAAATTAAGAGAAAGAGAAAGAATTACTAATGAAGTTTTAGAAAAGAAATATATTGAAAATCAAGAAAAATTTAGAGAAAATGAAATGAAATATCTTGAAAGAGAAAATTATATCAAAAATATGAAAAAAGGTTAATTTAATTGATTAAAAGTAACATCAATTAAATGAGAAATTATAAAACTATTTATAAATTTAATTATACTTTTTTATATCATTATTTTTTAATATAAAAGATAAATGTTTTACAATTGTTTTTATAATATCTTTAAAATTTAATAAAAATAAAATTTTTTATAAAAAATAGAATTATTTAAACCTTATTTTTTCCAAAATTATTATAATCTACATAAAATAGAAAAATTAATATTATTAATTATTAATTCTAAACTAAAAAATGTAAATAAGAATACAAATAACAATTATAGATTAATAAAATATTCTAAAATATAAAATCAAAGAACAAAAAAAGTTAATTCCTATATATTAGAAATTTTTTTTCTTCTTTTTTTTAACTTTCATAATTTTAGATGCATTTATTGTTTCAAATTTATTCATATTCCTTGTAAAAATACTCATTCTAATTGAAGTTTTTCTTGCAGGTCTTTTTGGAGATTTATTCATTTCTTTTTCAGTTAATAAAACTTGATCTAATTGAATATCTTTAAGAGAATCTCTTGTATTATATCTATAATTATTTTTAATACTATATCTTTCAGTATGATTTACATATTTATTATTTTTTTTATTTAAAGTTTTTCCTCTATCATCAGAATCATCTGAAGAATCAAAATAATTTTCTATTGAATTTCTTTTTATATTATCTTCACTAAATATTTTTTTTCTTTTAATTATATTTAAATTATTAGCTAAATTATTTTTCCCTTCTACATATTTATTAAACATTGATTGTGATTTTCTTTTATTTTCTATTTTAGGTAATATTATATTTCCTATATTTTGAGTTTCATTTTGTTGATTTTCAAATATTAATTCTTCTAATTCTGATTCAATATTTTCAGTTTTTTCATCATCAGTTTCAGATTCAATTTCATTAAATATGAATTTTTTTTTATTTCTCTTCATTAAAATTTCTATTTTTTTAGAAAATTCAAATAAATTATTTTTATTATTTATCCAAACAGTATTTAATGAATTATGTAATTCATTTAAATTCTTTCCTACACAATCAACTATTTCAATTAACATATCTTGGAAATTATATTTTTTTTGAAGAGATTCAATATCCTTTTTTAATGATTCTAAATTTGAATCTTGTTTATTTAAATCTTTAAAAAATTTAATATAACCTTCTAAAAAATAAGGTTCTCTTTTTTTAATATTATCTTTAATTGAATAAATTTTTCTTCTCATTGAAGTAAAATCATATTCATTTATTATATCAAATGAAACACTAGGAAAATGTTCCATAATTTCTCTTTCTTGACTACTTATTTTATCTAAAATATCATAAACAGTTTCAATTATTTGATTTAATCTTTCATGACTTGATTTTTCAATTAAACTTTTAACTTGTTTTTCTTCATTATTGATTTCTTCAATTAATTTTTTTTGATAAAAATAACCACATTGTTCAAAATTACCTTTTTCAATTAATAGAAATTTCTCTTTTGGATATTTATTTTCTTTACATATTCTACATAAAAATTTACAACTTTCTCTTGAAAAAATTTCAATATCTCTTTGATGACATTCTTCACATTTTTGTATATTTTTAATTCCATTATGTGCTTTATTAATATCAAATTTTCTTTTATATTTTTTCTCATCTTGAAATAATTTAATTAATTTAGATGATCTATTAGATAATGAAATATTAGATATTGATAAAGTATTTTGTATTGTATTTTTTTCTGATTCATTAACTTGAATTATTATATGTGTTGTTTTAAAATATTCTCTTAATGATGATTCATAATATTGTCTTTCTATTAATTGATCTTGATATGATAAATTTACTAAATATTCAGGAATATTAAATGATTTATGTGCTAATGTTCTTAAATATGATATTGGCATTAATGGTGATATATTATATACAAATGAATTATTTTTATAAGTTAAAGTCACATCCATTATATTTACTTTTTTTTGTTTAATTTTATTTACAAAAATATTTGTTTTTATTTATTTTTTTTAAAAACATTAATTTTAATTTTTAAATTATTTTTTTAATATAAAAAAAAATCATTTTTCAATCTATTATTCGTTTCTCCTTTCCAACAAATTGAATATAATAAATTATCAAATTCTCTAAATAAAAAAGTAAAAAATAAAAAATCATAAAAAAAAAAAAAAAATAAAAAAAAAAAATACAAAAAAATTTATGTTTTTTAAAAGATTATTAAATGAATATCAAAATTTTAATTGTTCCTATATTTTTTTATGGAACAATACCAAAGACAGTAACAAAAGCATGTAAAGTATCATTTTCATATTTTTGAGTAGTTGAACCATCAGTATTAGGATTCCATAAACAAGTAGAACTATAATGAAGAGAAGAATCTCCTTTTTGGAAAACTGTTCCATTAACAACATATTTAAATTCTTTATGATTTGAATGAAGATTTTTGATTACTTCATCAACTACTGCATTAATTAATGATTGAGCTTCTTTTTGATCATAATCTTTTCCATCAAAATTTTTTTTTAATGCATCATCTACTACTCCTGCTACTTCGTCTTTAATGTCTGCAAATTTTAAGTCTTTTGACATTTTTATATGATTTATTTTTTTTTTTTAGGAGATAATAAATTTTTTTGACCTTTTTTCTTTTTATTTTCATTTTTATTTTTATCTAAAATTATTTTT
>JAJJLH010002691.1:0-15288 GCA_023806865.1 Isotricha sp. YL-2021a | reverse complement strand
ATTATTATTATTCATTATATTAAAATCATTATTATATTTAAATAAAGGAAAATTATTTTTATTTCAATATCATGTATTAAATTATTTTGTTCAATTTTATTTTTTGAATTTTCATTTGAATTATGATGTTTATTATTAAATAGATTATTATCTAAATTTAAATTATTCATTTCTTCATTTAAAGAGGAATCTAAATTTTGTTTTAAAGAATTTGAGTCTTTATTCATGAAAATATTATTTAAAAAAAAATTAGAATTTGTTTCTTTTTCATTATTAATAAATGAATTATTAATTAAATCATAATTATTATTATTTAACAAAGATTTATTTTGAAAATTATTCTTAATATCATCATCAATCATTTTTAATAAGGTAAATTTAAATTCCTTAAATTCATTTGGTGAAGAATTTTCTTTTTCTTTAATTTTATTTTGTGGTGAATCTAAGTCTTTTTTATCTGGAAATATCCCAAAATTATATTTCATATCTTCATTTTCTTTATTTATTGTATCTTTTGATATATTTATTTTATATGATTTACTTAATTTATTTGGTTTTTCATTGTTTTTTTCATCTTTTAAGTGATTAAATATATTTTCAGAATATAAAACTTTTTTTAATGGAGAATCATGATTAGAAGATATTGTTTCTTCTTCTATTGAATTTTCTTTCATATTTTAGATTAATTATTATTTTTACTTTATTTTGTCTTAATAAAAATTTAAAATCAATTTTTTAAAAAATTATTTAAATACTCTGTTTCGTCATATATTATTTTTTTGATAAATATATTAATAATATAATATTAATAATATTATTATGTGATATTGATTTTCGTTTTTTTCAAAATTTAAATTTTATTTTATAAATTTTAAAAACTAGTTTTTGAATATAATTAATTTACATAAATAAATATTTTAATTTAAACTCAATAAAATAACAAAAAATGATTATATCAAAAAAAATTGAAAAATTCAAATATCTAAAAAGAATAAAAAAATTATTTTTGCTTTTTTAAATGAGAAAAAGTATAATCTATATTATATCTTAATTTTTCCAAAATATGATTATTTTTATTAATTCTTTCTCTTTGTAATTGTAATTTTTTTTCTTTTTTTAATTTAATTTTCAAAGGAATATCATTTTTATTTAAATAATTACTTTTCCAATAACTTTCTTTTAAAGTATTTCCAAGTTTACTTGCAGTAATATCATCAATTTTAACAATAGTATCAGAAATTTCAATTAATCTTGCTTTTTCTTTTTTCATATGTGAATAATTATTTTCAATTCTTACTGCTTGATTAACATTTTCTTCTGTAATACCTTTTTTTTTTTTTTTATATTTTATTTTTTTTCCTGTTATTGCTTCTGCATCTTTTGTAAATTCTATTGATAATGGTAATAAATAAAATGCTCTATCTATTATTTTAAATAATTTTTTTTCTAATTTTTTTTGTTTTTTATTTACATAGTCTATTTTTTTTTGAAGTGATTTTGACTTTTTTTTTTCTTCTTTAATAAAATTTATTTCTTTATTTGAATTATTTCCATTATATAAATGATGTAATGATGATGAAAGATTTGTTGTTCTTGCTGTATATGATTTAAAATCAAAGTTTTGATTTTTATTTCTATTATTTTTAAAATTAAATGTTGATATTGTTTGATAGTAATCTTGATCATTTATTGATGAATTATTTATTGTATTTGTATTTGAATTTATATTTAATGATGGAATGTTTATTTTTTGAGAATTTCTTTTTGGTTTTTCACTATTTGGAATTATATTTTTTTTTAATATTAATTTATTATTATGTGAATTTTCTAAATATGAATAATATGGATTATTAATTTTTTCATTTGATAAATTTGTTTTAGATTCATTTTCAGTACTTTTAAATTGACTATTATCAATTATAGATGGATTATTTATTTTTTTATTTGTTTTTTTTATTAATTTTCCTTTAAATAAATCTTCAAAAAAATTTTCTTCTAATTTAACTTCTCCAGAACTTAATTCTTTTTTAAATTTATCTAAATTTATTTCTTTTTCACTTAAAATATCATAATTATGACTATGAGCCAAAATTCTTTGTCCTAGAAAATTTCCTTTTTTTTCATATGTTGGAATTTCATCAAATTCTTTTAAATAATAATAAGTTAAAGCACCTGCATCTATTTTTTTATTTAATTTTCTTTTTTTTTCTAAATATTCTGATAATAATGCTTTTCTATAAAAATTTAATTTTTCACTAACTAATCCATTATATGAAAAAAATGAAGTTTTTAATCCATTTCTAAATTTTAATAATGGAGTTGGTATTCTATCTGTTGGTTTATATAATTGATCACCTTGAATTTTACTTTTTAATAATTTTTTTATTTCTATTCTTTTTTCTTTTATTTCTTTTTGGATATTAAAATCTTTTTTCATTCCATTTGATGAGATCAATGGTTGTAATATTTTCGATGGAAAATTATCAAATACTGATATTATTCTTTTTGTTTTTGACATATTTTTAATATAAACATATATAAATTATAATTATTATATTTTAAAATTTTTTTATTTTTTTTTTGATAATTATATAAATTAATTATAATTTCTTCTATTTTTTTTGAAATAAAAAGTATTAAATAAAAATTATAAATAACCAATTAAATTTAATCTATTATAAAATAATATCTTAAAAAAAACAAAAATAAATCAATAAAAAAAAAAATTTAACAATTAGGTGGTCTATAATATTCAGGACCAATAGAAGGACATCTCTCATTCATATGATCATAAATAGGTACAGAACTAAACCCAGGAGAATCAACTCTATATTTTCCTAAAATTTGACAATAAGGTAATTCAGGATCTCTATCTTTACAAACTTGAGGTCTCTTATCTTTATAATCATGATCCCAAATATCCAATTGTACAATATCTTTAGGAGTAAATTCCTGAGCATTAACTTCAAAACCATCAAACAATCCTCCAGCTTTTAAAAATGAAGCAACGAAAACAGCACAAGTATACTTTTCTTGTCCATCATCATATTTATTATAATCTTTTTCAGGTATTGCTAAAAGTTCTTCAAATGTTATACCACGTCTTGCAGCTTCTGCTATAATTTGATTTAATTTCAATTTCTTAGTTCCTAATCTAATATTAAGTGATTGTGCCATCATTTGATCAGCTAAAGCAGGATAAATTTTTTCTAATACTGTGAATAAGAATTCAAAATGTAAATGAGTAATAGCCCATGGCATATTAGAATCAACAGTATCAATCCATCCCCAAAGGAAAATTTCATATCCATAAGGTAAACCTTCAATACCATTAACAAACCATTCATTAGCTTTACTTTCATTAAATTTTTTTCTATATTCTTCTCTCATTGGTAAAATAGCAACATTAAATTCAGAAATATGAGCTTGTTCAACCCATTTTTTAAAAGGAGTTCTTTGAATACCTCTAGTAGGCCAATAAGGACCATCTTGACTTTCAAGTACATATAATTCACCATCAATCCAACTAGCAACAGCAGAATGACCTATATGACTTCCAGTACCCATCATTATCATAGGATCAATACCATCCATACGTGAAATTGCAAGAAAATCACCTGAATGGATTAATGATTCATTTAAATAAATTGGTGTATTATCTCTTGTTTCTGGAATGTAATTCATATAAAATTTCAATGCTTCTAAATTTGCTTTTATCATGTAATCAGGAACATGAGGACGGAATAAGGGAATTTTATGATTGGGATCATAACCTAAACCACCAACATACATTTTTAATGTTAAATATAGGGATTTTAATGTTTCTATTACTCCAGAACAGAAACCTACTAATTTTATGGAATTTACTTTTATTTCATCTAAATCATCTTGGTTTAGGTTTTTTAATTTTATTATATGCTTTCCACTTGTGAAAATTGCTTTGAAGTGATTTATATTTGATGTATGGATTATGTATATATCTTGACATAAGAATGATTTTGGTTCTGATGTTTCTAATTCGATTATTGTTTTTTCTTTGGATAATTTTTTTAAGGTTAGAATATTTTTTTTAAAGCAACCTGATTTAAATTCTACTTTATCATCTTCTTTAAATAAACGAGCTTTTATATTTGGGAAAAAATAAAAATAATTTGCATCTAATGGATTTACTCTTCGGAGACACATATCTTCTGATACTTGATCGTTTTCTGTTAAGAGACGTGGACGGAGATTTTTTTCGAATAGATTTTTAAATTTTGAGGAGGTACTCTCAATTGAAATATCAATTTCTGTTTCTGATGATGTTAAGATAGGAATTATTAAGAGAAATACAAATATATTTTTTAAATAGAGCATTTTTTTTGGTATATAAATTATTTTTTATTGGAGTTATGTTTTATAATAATTTTTATTACATTCAATTTTTTTATGATTGGAATAAGTTTTTATTACGTCATAAACAATTGGAATTAAATTAAAAAAAATATTTATTTTTTTTAAAACATTTTTTAATGTTAATTTATATTTAAATTCTAATTTCATTAGTTTTTATCATATCAAAATTTAATATTTTTTTCTTTAATAAATAATAATAATTTGAAATCTTTTTTTTATACTATATATATTTATGTTTATTTCATTACTCAATAACAATATTTTTTCAAATATTAATTTTTAATAATATAAATTAAATTAATTTAAATGATTATTAAAAATATTTACAAAAAAAAATTATCTAAATAATTAAAAAATGACAATAAAACCAATAAAATTCATCCAATTAATCATTTTAATAAATCTTTCAAATTCCCTTATTTGTCCTCCAGACCATTTTATGCCAAACGATAATTATTGGAATGCACTTGATTATACTGATCAAGATGAAAAATATTATGGATTTGCATTTAGTTATTCATTAAAAGAAACATATTATGATCGTTGGTATGGAATCCCATTTATAGCAAAATCTTTTTGTAAATATAGTGATTATTCTTTATTCGTGAGTAATATATTGTCAACAAATTTAAGATATCAAACTGACACTTCTATTGCAAATTATGTTTTAATTAATAAATCAAATACAAATTATTATAATTTATATAAATATCATTGTCATTATAAAACAATTTATTTTTTTATGGATGAATATCTTAGTGATTTTAATAATTATTACTATCTATATTTCCGTGTTGTTAATATTTATAATACTGCACTTTCTTTCAAATTTCAATTATATGGTGAATATAATGGTGGTTATACAACATTTGATATTACTAATATTTTAACATTATCAGCTCATAGTGCAAAATTATATATAATTCCTTTTAAGTTAGGGGAAAAAGATGATCAGAATAGATTTAAAATTATAACTGAAAGGTCAAGATCAAGTGGTGTATATTATTATCAAGATAAAAATAGTAAAGGAGGTTCTCGAATGGAAATTATATTATTTAATTTTGATGGTAGTAATTTTGTAGGTGTTTCATCATATCAATTAATGTATCGTAGAAAATCAGATAAATATTTAACTTATTTAGGAAGTGAAGGTTGTGATAATAATGAAGAATGTATGGAAGGTTATACTTGTAATAATAAAAAATGTGTTAGATGTAATAGTTATTCATGTAAGGGTTGTTCAAATAATTCAGCTACTGCAATTTGTACAAAATGCTTTTCAGTTTCTCCTGTTTCACAATGGTTAGGAAGTGGTAAAAGTGGTTGTGATTTAGACTATGTTGATTTAACTAAATTTGAAATTCAATGGGATAAAAAAAATGGTCAAGTTCCTCCAGCAATTCATTGGAAAGTTACAATGGATTATTGGATATGGATCAATTATCCTCTTAATTTAAAAAAACATTTAGATATTATTTATACTGATTTTATGACTATTTCAATGGATAAAACTAATCAAGAAGATGGTATTGATATCTTTTGTGTTCCTATTGAATGGTTGTATAATTTTAGTAAAGCTGATAATTATGAATTAACTGCTTCTCAATATATAAATGATATTTTAGGTGCTTTTCATATGAAAGATAGTAAAATTAAAATTGCTAGTAAATGGATTTATGTTAGGTGTGGTTTTGATTTGAGAAGAAGTAAAATGTATTTGAATGATTTATCTGAGGTTAGTCTGGAAATTCCACAAATGTATTCTTTGTCTAATGTTAAACAAAATAATTTTCCTTTCCATATGAAAAAATTTTATAAATATGATGATTTTTTAGAAATTAAATTAAAAAATTTTCAAAATGTATCCAAAATTTCAGAAACATTCATTTATATGAGAAATTTGAATCTTTTCAGAGAATACATTCCACAAAAAATCCAAACTAAATATTGGACATTTTCAGATACATTAAATTTACATCATTTTTTCCCTCAATTACTATATTCAATACCATTCAAAGCTAAATGGGTAAATAATGCAAAATATACTTTTTCAACATTTAACTATTATGATAGGAAGCAAGATGGAACAGTAAATGATAATTATGTAGAAATATCAACAAATTCATTAAATTTAGTAGGTTCATTTTCTAGTATTGCAGAACCATATAGAAATTTACATCCGATTCGAAATTTCCAAAGATTAAATTTTAATAGTTTAACAAAAAATACTCTTCAAGAAGCAATAACATGTGATCAAGAAACATTTCAGAATATAAAATGTGATATTACAGGAAGTCAATATTGTTTTGATGATAATAAACCATTACTATGTAAAACAAATGAAACAACTGATTATCCATTTATGTTAGATATTAATAAATTAGTTTGTAATAAATATTGTCCTGAAGGTTATATGCATCCACCTCGAGATGCTAATAATGGTGTTTTACAAGGATTATATTGTAGTGAAAAATGTCCTGATGATTCATATTGTCCAAGTCAAAGAGATGTTTATCAAAATATTCAACAATTTACTTGTAATTTATTAAATTTTTATGAATTATATTATAATTGTTATGAAATTAATAATGCTATTAATCTTAATTCTGGAGGTTTACTTTTTAGTAGTAATTTGAAATCAAAGACTATTATTTTGGATTTAAAAAATACATATGAAAGTTATGCTATTTCTGCTTGGATTTATGCTGATAAAAGAGTTAAATATTTATTAGATAATCCTGAAAATTATTTGAAAACAATTGAAAATTATACTATTTTTCTAATGGATAATTTTCAAATAAAATATAATGAAACAGAATTAATAAAAAATGGAAGTAAATTGTTAAATGAAAAATACAACAATATTGATAAATTCGATTTAAATAATTGGAATCATTTTTTCTTTGCTTGGGAAAAAATGTTTTCAAATAAAGGTTATCGTCTGCATATAACATTTCAAAATAAAATTTATTCTCGAGATTCAAATATTTATAATACAACATTTAGACCATTAACAAAAATAGTTTTTTGTAACGAAGATAAAACTGATTTTTCAAGTATTAATTTTGGAAAAGTATGTGAATATACAAAATGGTTAGACTCTTTTTATAGAGATATAAGAATTTTTAATATTTTAGAATCAAATCTTTTTGCAGCATTTATGAATCATCAATATGCATTTGGAGTGAATAATTTAATGAAACATCATTTTATAAATAAATTACAATCAATTAGAAAAAATAAATTATTTGATGAATATGGTAATGGTGAAGGATATGTTTATGATTTACATTTTAATCCAGATAATACAAATTATTTAATTTATTCTGCTAATTATGCTTTAGAAGATGCATTTTCAACTGCTGGTACATCATCATCAATTAAAATATTAAGTTATACATTAAATAAAAAAATTTTAGACTTGACTGTACAATCAAGTATACCAAGATGTAAAATTGTCTCATCAAATGATACTTGTTTAAGTTGTATAGATGGTTATTCACTTTTAGGTGATAAATGCATGAGACAAGAATCAGATGATTATTCTCAAATTGGTGATGCTATACAAGATTTTCCATCTGGAACAACTGAAGAAGAAAAAAGAGAACAACAAATGAGAGCTTATTATGTTTATAAAAATCCAATTGGGAAAAAAATGCCAAAGAGAATGACATTAAAAATGGATTTTCAAGTATTAAATAAAGCTTCTTATATTACTATATTTTTTTTTATTAAATTATATGGAAGAGCACTTCCTAATAATGATGGTGAAAATGATCCTTTTATTGTTACTCAACCTACTGAAATTGAAATTTTAAGATTTGATAATGAAACTAAATTTTATTTTGGATTTGATTTTAATAATTATAAAGATTCATATTTTTTTAGTTATAATATGACAAGAATATTTGAACCAGTTAATTTAAGAGAAGGTTCTAGATGGATTGGTCATTGGGTTCCAATATCATTTTCAGCATTTAGAGAATATGATAGGACTTTTACTTTAAATATGATATCATGTTCAATGAATAATAACCCAATAGATTATTTATTTGGACAATGTACAAATGAGTCATTTTTTTTCCCAAAAGTTGAAATATCAGAATTTACAATAACAAGACAATGGGTAGGTTTATTATCAGATATAAGAATATATGATCAATTCTTTACTAATGCATGGGGTATAATAAAAATGGGTGGATTTAATACAATATCAGATAGTCCTATTGTAAATTTGATGTTTAAATCAAAGCAAAAAAATAAATGTGTTTCAGAATATGATTTCTTAACTCCATTAGCAGAAGGTGAATCATTTGAATGTGTAAATGATTTTAATCCACATTGGGTAGAATGTTCATCAAGAGAAAATAATAATGTAGGTTGGAATCAAGGATGGTCAACATCATCAATAAATGTATGTGGAGGTGGATGTGGTAATTCAAAATATGTTCCTGTTCATTGTATTAATTCAGGTAGTAGTATGAAAACTAGATCTTGTGATAATAGAGCTGGTTATTATAAAAATTATGAATTAATTTATCAAATTGATAAAAGTATTAATGCAATTAATGATCCTAATTGCCCTGATGGAATAAGAGTACAATGTAAAGAACAGAAATATATTGATTATGCAAGATATAAAAATGTCTCTATTGGAAATATTAAAAGCCCTGGGAAACAATGGGCAATTGATTTTTGGACTTATCAACAGAATTTTTTAAATGTTTATGACACATTTGATATAGGATATAAAAATGAGGAAACTAGAAATACTTGGGATACAAATAATTTTAAAAACTTTGTTATTGAATGGGATTATCATATTAGATTCACATTAGAATCTGTTTTCGTATCTTTAAATAATATTTATACATATCATATTAAATGCAAACCAATTTCTGTTGTTGAAGATTCATCATTAAGTTCTCCTACAGAACAAGTTATTGATATTGGTGATGTTAGAAATAGATGGAAATTTTTAACTTGTGGTGTTTCATTAGGTGATAAATTAATGTTTGAAACTGATACTACTTCTAAAATTGGAAGGGAAATTTCTTTTGAAACTGATTTTGAAGAAATACCATCTATAAAAAATGTAACTTTTACAATTAATGAAAATTCACCTAATGGTTATGGTGTTACTCATATTAAAGAATTGAGATTATGGGAATGTTATGATTGTACTTTAGGTAAAAGAAATTTTGATTATGTTACTGGTGATATTAACTTTATGAATTGTTTACATTGTTTTAAAGGAGATAATAATCATTTAACAAGTCTTTTTCCTATATTTGAAGATAGTGTAAATCCAGAAAATAAAATAGAATTATATTCAGTTGCTGATTTCAAAGGATATAATTTATTAAGAGATTATAGTATTTATAAAACTTGTGATGAAACATTTTTTGAATATTTAAGTTTAACAGAAGATCAAAAATGTATTTGGGCATATAATTTAAATAGAGCAAATGATTTTAAAGCAAATGCTTTTTCATCAAGAACAGGAAGATACACAATGGAATTTTGGTTTTTTATTGAAGAAACAGCACAAATGACAAGTGGTATAAATTTCATATGGGAAAATCATTTAAGTATGACATTAATAACATCAAATACTCAAGGAACAGTTTTAAATGCTATTTGTTTTCCTCAAGCATATATTGATAAAGTTGATGGTAGAAAAAGTAATGAAATTTATGATTTATATAATACTGCTTTAAATAAGGATACTTATCAATTTTATAATGTTGATAATACTTGGCAATATATTAGATGTGCTGTTGATTTAACTAGGAAAGTTTATAGAATGAGTTCTTATGAAGATTATACTGTTACTGATGAAGAAAAGGCAAATGGAGCTAAATATCAATATGCTAATAATGAAAAGGAATTAGAACCTGAAGTTTTATATGGTAGTACTAGGACTTTTAGACCTTTTAGATTTTTTGATTATAATAAAACATCAATTGTTAAATTTCAAAATTTTAGAATTAATTATTCAAGACAATTTTTAAAACAATTCAAATTATTTAGAGAATATATTGATTTTAGAATTGAAGATATTAAAAGTATAAATTGGGATAATGCAAATTTATTTTCATTATGGATGTTAGTTTTATTCATTGATTTTGAACATGCAACTTATAATAAAGAAAGTTATGATTTCTCAAAATACAATTGTAGAAACAGTAATAATTGTGGTATGGTATATAGATATTATGATAGAGAAAATGGGGATTATAAAACAGGTTACATTAGAGATATTTTTATAAACAATCCAGATTTAATATATACATCATATCCTCCAATTTACAATTTAGTATTATGTTCACCAGGTAAAATAAGATCATATCCAGGAACATTAACATCATATTTAGATAATAAATGTACTGGATCTGGAAGTACATTTTTAAATTATAGAAGTCCTTCAACATTTTTTTATTCAAATGCAAATTCAAATTCATTAAATTTAGATTCCCATACTTTTAGTACATATTGTCCTGAAAATACATGTAGAATTCCAGATTATGATTATACAGGAAAAAGAGGTTATTGTTTAATTAATTTAAATAATACTAATCACATTCAATCATGTGAGAGATATACAAGTTCTACTAATTATTATGAGAATTTTAAATGTCAAAATGGTTATCAAAGAGTATATTATGATTGTATGGAACAAAGTTTAGTAGAAGGTAGTGCAATGTATTTTTCTAATTTTTATTCATTTCCTAATTTAATATTTGATCCTAATGATATTGATTATACAAATATAAATGAGTATCCAATAATAACAAATAGTTTAGGTGTGAAAGTAATTAATCCAACTGAAAGAAGATTAACTTCATATTATCTTGAATTTTGGTTTAAATTAGATAATTTAAATGATCCTGTTAATGGTGAAGATGTACAATATTTTTTTTATGGTTATCCACATACAATTTTAAGAATAACATCAGAAAATGCTTTTAAATATTCAAATCAATTAATTTCAGGAGGAGCATATCATTACCCTTTACCAACTATACATGCATATGAATGGAATAGAATTATAATTGATAATAAATTCATTGGTGATAAAAATCAATTTAAAATTATAGTTTATGTAAATTATGAATTTTCACTTCCACCTGTTGAAGTATTAATTGATGCTAGTAAAGGTAAAATGCATTTTAGAGGAATTGTATTTTGTAATAAAGCAAATATACCTTGTAAAATAAATGGTGAAAATATATATATTAATTGGGGAATTGCTTGGTATAAAAATATTAGACTTTGGAATGGTGAAATTACATCATTACAATTAATTCAAACTTATGGAATTGGTTATAGTGAAATTATTAAATCATTAAAATATTATTTTCCATTTACTGTAGATTACATTGAGAAAAATACAATAAAAGGTAAAATTGATAATTTTAAATTTACTCATAATTTTTGGTATTATGATAATAATTATGATAATGATTTCAGACAAAATTACTCAGGTGAAGAATTTGATTATTCAGGTGTAAATCCTAATAATTTCATTTCAGGTTTAAATGATAAAAAAAATAATTATGAATTAACAGAATGTTCAGAAGAATGTAAAAGATGTTATAGTATTGCTTCAAATGCTTGTTATGAATGCAGAACTGGTTATGTATTATATAATAGAAGATGTAAAAGAGCAACTGCATTTTATTTTAAAATCCCAGCAGAAAATACATCATTTAATAGAATTAAATTAAAAACAGAATCATCAAAATTTAGTTTACAAAATACAAATCCAATAACAATAACATTCTGGATGAAATTCTTTGGTGTTGACTATGAAAAATTTACAAACTCAAGACCATATTATCCATATTTCCCCATAATTTATTTCTATAATGAATTAACATTCCTTTCATTTAATGCCAAAGAAAATTTCTTATCATTTGTAATACAAAATGATATTACTCCTAAAATAGAAGCTTATGATATAGAAATTGCAAGTATAATGGGAATATGGCTTCATATTGGAATATCATCTCATTATTCTTCTACTACTCAAATGGAAAGTTATTTTCCTCATATGTTTAATTTTATGATTAATAAAAAAATTATTTCTCCAATGAATACATTTAAACCTTATTTATATCCAGTTAAATTTAATACATTTACATTTGATACTAGTGTTGTTGCTTATTTTTCTAATGTTAGATTTTATAATAATTTCTGGTTTGGAACTTATGGTCATGTTACTGCAACTGAACAAAGAAAAAGTATTGATTTAATATATGAATTTGAATTAAATTCAAATACAAAAGAAAATTGTGTTTCTGATAATGATTTAAGTAATGATAATTTAATGAATGATTTAAAACCAATTTGTGTAAATGATTATTTACCTTATGAAGATTTTAATTTAAGATGTACTTCTGATAAATTTTATATTGATATTAATAAAATAGAAACTAATGATCCTTGTTCTACTTGTTTTAAAAATTGTACTGAAAATTGTTATGGTGAAGAAGGAAATAAATGTACATGTAATTATTATGATGGATTATATTGGATAAGAACAAATGATGATTATACTGAATATCAATGTGAAGAAGTTAATAATATTAATTTTGCTTTTTATAATAAATTAGATTTAAATAATATTGAAAGTTCACCAAATGATGAAAGTATGATTTCATTTTGGTTTAATATATATCAGTATAAAACTGGAACTTTTGAATCAGTTGATATTATTTGGGATCAACATATTAGAGTTTTAATTAAAGGGAAACAAAGTGGACCAAATGAAATTTTAGTTACTTGTTTCCCTGATTATGATATTACTAATAATTTATTACCTACTGCATCTTTAACTAATAATAATTTCCAATTTGGGAAATGGTATTATATTCGTTGTGGTGCTGATAAATATAGGGAAAAATTTAAATTACAAACTACACAAATTACATTTAGTCCAATCACTTATCCTAATAAAAAGAAATTTACTAATTTTATTATTGAAGATAATACAGTTAATTTTAATTATGGATTTAGTTTTATTAGAGAACTTAAATTATATGCTTCGTATAATTTTGATCATTGGACTGAAGAACATTATCTTTTAAATCCTTTAAATTATGAATTTCTCCTTCATTATTTTTCATTTAATTTTGACTATAATTCAAATAATGAAAAAGCTTTAGATAAAGTAATAATAACTGATAAAGTTACAGGAAATATAAATGAAATAATTCCAAAAGATGATAGAATAGGATATAATTATATAAAAAATTTCGAAAATGTTGTTTATTGTAATGAAGGTTACATGTATAATGATATTACAAAAGAATGTGAAATGTTTAATTCTGAAAATTGTGCTTATCCAGATAATAAAAATGATAAATGTCTCCTTTGTAGAAGTAATACACCATATTTAGGTCAAGATGATTTATGTCATTTAGATTGTAGTCCAATTTATTATAATGATGAATATTTAAAGCAATGTAGAGAATGTCATTATACATGTTATACTTGTTTTGGAAAATTATATAATAATTGCTTAAGCTGTACTGGAATTTATAATTTAGTTCCAGAATTACATATTTGTGTTGAGGATTGTGAACAATATAATTTAACAATTCAAATTGATACTCCAAATTTATGTGGACCATTTAAAGCACATGCTAATATTACAGTACCAATTCATCTTCCTGATATTTATGATTATGATAATTATGATAAGAATATTATTATTGATTTAGATAATTTTGATACTTTATCTGTTTTAGTTTTTAATGAAACTTCAAGTCCAGTTACTGTTGAATGGATTTATAGTGTTGCTGAATCTAGAAATTTAAATGAAGAAGAAGGAATTAGGAATTATCATGGTATTAGTGATATACCTGAAAAAACTGATACTTCACCTTTTGATACTATTACTGGGTTTACTGTTAATGGAAATAATTTTGCTATTAATGTTGATAAAAGTTATTTTAAATATGGATTTAAATATGTTGTTTATTTAAAGGTTATTAAAACAAATGCAATTACAGGTGAACAAGCTGATTATTATTTAAAATATATATTAATTATGAATGATTATCCAATTGTTAATACATTAAATGTTTTACCTGCTAAAGGTTTTACATCAACAAACTTTTTATTCACATGTAATGAATGTACAGATGATTATTCATCAAAAGAAAATCTTCAATATAAATTTACATATCAATTAGAAGGTACTACAATAGAAAAAGTAATAAGAGATTGGGATTATGATTCAGAAGCATTACATATATTTACAGAACAAATACCAAGTAATTCAAATTATAATCAATATACTATAAAATGTTATTGTAGAGATGAATATTTAGTCTCAAATTATTCAATATATGAATTAAAAGTCAATAAACCACCAACTGAAAGTGGTGTAAGTTTCAGTTTATCAGAAGTAATTTCTACTATTGATATTGATGAAGATTTATCAACAAAACAATTATCAAATAGAGCTGAATTTCTTTCAACAATAACAGTAGATTTTCCAAAGAATTTTATATTAAATAGAACAAATGTTACTAATTATGATATTAATATTAAAGATAGAGTTAAAACATTAGATTATTTAACATTACAAGATCCAGTTGCTCGTGAAAGAGATCCTTATTGTAATAAAAGAGGAAATTCATATGTTATATATAAATATTTATATTGTGATTGTGGTACTTTTGATTTTTTAGGTTCAGTATGTCAAATTGATTATTATTCTATAAAAAGATTAATTGCAGTTTATAAACAATTATATCAAAAAGTACTTAATGCACAAACAACACAATATGATTTTAATTTATTAAATACAGTTCATTTATTAATTAAAAGTGGAGCTGCATTTATGCCTCTTGAATCAACTGATTATATGTTACAAGCAAT
>JAJJLH010002690.1:0-15289 GCA_023806865.1 Isotricha sp. YL-2021a | reverse complement strand
TAAAGAGTTTGAAGTTGATAAAAACGTTTCCGATTTTGCAATTCGCCTTGCTCATCTTGCAAAAGAAGCAGGATTGGATGGCGTTGTAGCTTCAGCGGTTGAAGTTGAAAAAATCAAAAAAGAATTGGGTCCTGATTTTAAAGTTTTATGCCCCGGTATTCGCCCAAAATGGAGCTTAACAGATGATCAAAAAAGAATAGCAACCCCTTATGAAGCCATAAAAAGAGGGGCTGATTATATAGTTTTGGGAAGAGCTGTTACAAAGGCTGAAAATCCTAAAGAAGCGATGATTAAAATATATGATGAAATTAAAGAAGGTGAATTATGCTCACAACATTAATATTAGAAGATGGAAGTGTTTATAAAGGAGAACACTTTGGCGCAATCGGAACAAAAATTGGCGAAATTGTTTTTAACACCTCAATGACAGGGTATCAAGAAATTTTAACAGACCCGTCTTATGCAAATCAAATAATTGTTATGACATATCCTGAAATCGGAAACTATGGGATTAACGATGAAGATTTTGAATCGAAAAAGCCTGAGTGTTTGGGTTTTGTTGTTAAAAGCAATTGCGTCAATGAATCTCATTATAAATCAAGAGAAACACTGTCTGATTATTTAAACAGAAACAATATAATCGGAATTGAAGGAATAGATACCCGCTCTCTTGTAATTAAAATAAGAGAAAAAGGCACAATGCGCTGTATGATAACAACGGATGAAATTAAGAACGATGATGAATTAACAAAAAGAATCGGTGAAGTTTGTGTTTATAAAGGTAATAAAGACATTGTTTTTGATGTTACAACGAATGAAAAATATGTTGTAAACCCTGACGGTGCCATTGATTTAGCCTTAATTGACTATGGCTGCAAATCAGGAATTATAAATTCATTAGCTAAAAGAGGCTGCAAAATTACAGTGTACCCCGCAAGTGTTACATCAAGCGAAATTTTAACAGCAGGGCACAAAAATCTGTTTTTATCAAACGGCCCCGGGGATCCTGCAGATTGCATTCAAGAATTAAAAACTATTGAAGAATTGGTTGGAAAAATTCCGATTTTTGGAATTTGTCTTGGGTATCAACTATTATCAATCGCACTGGGTGCTAAAACATATAAATTAAAATACGGACACCGTGGCGGAAACCACCCTGTTATAAATCTGCAAACCAATAAAGTTATGGTAACAAGCCAAAACCACGGGTATGCTGTTGATACGGAAACATTATCAGGTATTATGCAGGCTACGTATAAAAACTTGGATGATGATACATTGGAAGGCTTTTCAGCCGAAAGATTAAAAATTTATGCCGTTCAGTTTCACCCTGAAGCAAAACCTGGGCCGAATGATGCGGCTGTTATTTTTGATGAATGGCTTAAATTAATGGAAGAATATCAAAAAAATCCGATAAGAAAAGCGGAAGATATGGCAAACGTTTAAGAGGTTAATTATGGGAAAGAATTTAAATATAAAAAAAGTAATGGTTATAGGTTCAGGTCCGATTGTAATAGGTCAGGCGGCAGAATTTGATTACGCCGGAGTGCAAGCCTGCCGTGCTCTTAAAGAAGAAGGAATAAAAGTTGTTCTTGTAAATTCAAATCCTGCAACTATTATGACGGATGAAAATATTGCGGATAAAGTTTATATAGAACCTCTTGATATCCATATGCTTGAAGATATAATCCAAAAAGAACGCCCTGACGGATTAATTGCATCCTTAGGCGGACAAACAGGTCTTAACCTTGCAATGGAACTGCATAAGGCAGGAATTTTAGATAAATATAATCTTAAACTTTTAGGAACAAACATTGAATCAATAGATAAAGCGGAAGATAGGGAACAATTTAAAAACTTGATGAATGAAATAAATGAGCCTGTTCCCGAATCTGAAATTGTTTCAAACCATGAAGATGCAAGAAAATTTGCAGCAAGAATAGGTTTTCCTATTATTATTCGCCCCGCATTTACTCTTGGCGGATCCGGAGGCGGAATTGCAAAAGATGCCGAGGAATACGAACAATATGTAACAACAGGATTGCAGCAATCTCCGATTAATCAAATTCTTGTTGAAAAAAGTATCGCAGGTTTTAAAGAAGTTGAATATGAAGTTATGCGAGATTCAAATGATACTTGCATTACTATCTGTAATATGGAAAATATTGACCCGATTGGAATTCACACAGGCGATTCAATTGTTGTTGCACCGAGCCAAACTTTAACAAATAATGAGTATCAAATGTTAAGAACATCTGCCATTAAAATTATTCGTGCGCTTAAAATTGAAGGCGGATGCAATGTTCAATTTGCACTTGATACAAAATCAAATCAATATTACGTTATTGAAGTTAACCCAAGAGTATCCCGCTCGTCTGCTTTAGCAAGTAAAGCAACAGGATATCCTATCGCAAAGGTTACAACAAAAATTGCAATAGGCTATAAGCTTCATGAAATTCAAAATGCAATAACCCATAAAACAGTTGCAGCATTTGAACCAAGCTTAGATTACGTTGTTTTAAAAATTCCGAAATGGCCGTTTGATAAATTCCAAAACGGAGACAGAATTTTAGGCACAAAAATGAAAGCCACAGGCGAAATTATGGCAATAGGAAGAACTTTTAATTCCGCCTTTAAAAAAGCTGTAGCTTCATTAGAAGAAAAAATCCCCGGTTTTACTATGCGTGCCGAATTTGAACATTTAACATACGGAGAATTATTAGATGAATTAAAAATTCAAGATGACAGAAGAATATTTAGGGTGGCAGAAGCCTTAAAAAGAGGGGTTGAACCCGAAACAATATGCAATGTAACCAAGATTGATTTTTGGTTTATATCAAAAATAAAAGAAATTGTTGAATTTGGAAAATCATTGGCACAAGGCGAATTAACAAAAGAAAAATACATTAAAGCGAAAGAAATGGGCTTTTTAAATTCTGAAATTATCGCTATGACAGGAAAAACAGAAGAAGAACTCGAAGAATTTAATGTTGAAGCCTCTTTTAGAATAGTCGATACTTGTGCGGCTGAATTTTCGGCAAAAACTCCTTATTTCTATTCAACATACAATGAAGAATGCGAGCTTGAAAGTTTAAAACCTGAAAACAAAAAAGGAAGCATTCTTGTTTTAGGCTCAGGACCTATTAGAATAGGGCAGGGAATTGAATTTGACTATTGTTCGGTTCATGCATCCTGGGCAATAACCAAAAACGGCTATGAATCAATTATGATTAATTCAAACCCCGAAACCCTGTCAACCGATTTTGATATAGCGGACAGACTTTATTTTGAACCAATGAACATTGAAAATGTAATGAATGTTATCAAAAAAGAAAAGCCGATTGGCGTTATGGTTCAATTTGGCGGACAAACCGCAATTAACTTGGCGGCAAAGCTTGAAGCAAAAGGGGTTAAAATTTTAGGAACTTCATTAGATAGCATTAATGCGGTTGAAGACAGAAAAGTTTTTGAAAAATTACTTCGTGAACTTAATATAAGACAACCCAAAGGAAAAGGGGTAAAATCTGCCGCAGAAGCACTTGATGCGACAAAAGAACTCGGATATCCGGTTCTTGTCCGCCCAAGTTATGTTATTGGCGGACGCGGTATGCAGGTTGTTTATAACGATGAAGAACTTTTAACATACATAAATGAAGCCTTTAAATTCTCGACCGAGCATCCTGTTTTAATTGACCAATATATAGAAGGTCAAGAGGTTGAATTAGATGCAATTTCAGACGGCAAGGATGTTTTAATTCCGGGAATTTGCGAGCATATTGAACGTGCAGGGGTTCATTCGGGCGATTCTATGAGCATCTACCCGAGCCAAAATATAACCAAAAAGCATGAAAGAACTTTGGTTAAATATGCAAAAGAAATTGCAAAGAAAACAAAAATTGTAGGGTTAATGAACATTCAATTCATTATAAAAGATGATATTGTCTATGTTATTGAAGTTAACCCAAGGGCATCTCGCACGGTTCCTATTATGTCAAAAGTAACGGGAATTCCGATGGCAAAAATTGCAGTCAACGTAATTTTAGGAAAATCATTGCGCTCTCAAGGTTTTGGAGTTGGTTTATACAAAAAAACAAATCTTGTATGTGTTAAAATGCCAATTTTTAGTTTCCAAAAATTAAACAGAATTGATCCCGCTTTGGCACCTGAAATGAAATCAACAGGGGAAGTTCTTGGCATAGATACAAATTATAAAAGAGCCCTTTTAAAGGCATTTATTGCAGGCGGATACAAATTCGGGCAAAGAAAGCAAAGGGTATTGGTTTCATTAAACGACCACTATAAAAAACCGGCTTTAAAAATAATCAAAAAAATGTTCAATCAAGGATATTTTATAATGGCAACCTGGGGAACACATAAGTTTTTAGAAAAAAACGGAGTTCCATCCAAAATGATTGAAAAGTTTATGATAGATAAACTTCAAAAAAGAATGAAGGAAGGGCGTTTGAGTTTTGTTATTAATACACCTACTTTAGGTAAAAACTCTCAAACTTCAGGATTTCAAATAAGAACAATTGCAGAAATGTATTGTATTCCATGTTTTACAAGTATAGATACAGCTCGTGCATATTTAAGCGCCGTTAAAACTTATGATAAAAAGGTGCGCTTAACATGTGATACTGTTTCAAATTATAGAAAACGACATTTCTTTGATTTTTTAACAAGAAATAAATAAAATTAATGCCCCAATATCAGGGGCATTAATTTTTTTTGTAAGTAATAAGTTATATTATGCAGCCAGTTCAAATATATTGTATTCTTCAGCATCTTTAACAAGTTTTGTATAAGCATCCGCTTTGTTTGCTGCGCCCATAAAGAAGTTTTCTTCTTCTTTGTATTCATTTTTTGTTAAGATGTGATCATATTTAACATCTTCAATTTCTTTGCTTTCTTTAGCATCATCTTTATTGTATTCTTGTTGAGCTAAAGCATAGTTATCATCATTTTCTTCTGAATTTTTATTTTCTTCAATTACTGCTTTCAATTCTTTTAAAAGACCTTCGCCTTTTATTTCATATTCTTCTTTTTCTGTTTGTGATTCTTCACCTGCTGAAGTTTGAATTGTTTTTGCAGTTTCTGTTGCTTTTTCAATTTCTTTTGTCATTACATATTCAGAACCTAATAATTTGTTTGAAACTTGGGTTAACATTTCATAGTTTGTTTCATCTGCCGTGCTTACAAATTCAACACCTTGTTTTGATAATTTATCTGTTACCTGTTGGTATGCTGCAAAGAATTCTGCCGCTGCCGCTTGGTTTTCATCAACTGTTGCTGTGTCCATTTTTGATGAAACAGGTTTTGCATAATAGCTTTGAGCTTTCATTGATTCATTTACTTGTTCAATTGCTTTTTGAGCATTTACACCAACTAGTTCGCTTGATGAAACACCGTTTGCTTGACCCATAAAGATTTCGTCAAGAATAACATCTGCCATTTTTTCATCTGTTGTTTCATCGTTATTGATTTTTTCTGTTATGATTTGTTTTTCATCAATTACAGGGGTTTTTGTTTCTTCTTTAGATTCTTCTGTTGTTTCAGGTTCGCTCGTTGCTTGAGGTTCGCTCGTTGCTTCAGGTTCGCTCGTTGCTTCAGGTTCGCTCGTTGCTTCAGGTTCGCTCATTGCTTGAGGTTCTTCTGTTGTTTCAGGTTCATATGCTGTTTCAGGTTCTTCTGAATATCCGGTATAATCTTCTTGGTTATCGTTGTCTGTTGAACCATTGTTATCAGCACTTTCACCATTATCTGAAGTGCTTGGTAGTGTTTCAGCTGCTGCTTCGGCTGCTGTTCCTGCTTCAGCTGCTGCTTCAGGCTCTGTTTGAGTATCTTCAACGGTACATTCGCCATTAGCAACCGCATCAGATTCGCTAACTACTATAGAACCATCATCTATAATACCTGCACCGTCTTGAGCTGCGTCATCACAAGCAGCTTCAGCATCGTTAACCTTTTCGCCTTGTTCTGCATCTGTTTTTTTATTATCTTCTAAAATACCTTTTTGAGTTTCAACATTTTCTTGTGCTTTTTCTTCATCTTGAACTTTTTGTTCTTGGTTTTTTCTATCTGCTTCTAATTGTTCTTCAAGAGCGCTGACTTGTCCTTCTAATTCAGCAACCATACCTGAGAATGGATTTGTTGCATTTTCATCGGAAGATTTCCACATACCTTCTAATGCTTTCATAGCTGACAATGCTAATTTTGCCCCTGAAAGGTTGTGTTCTGTATCTTGAACTTGTTTATCAGCATCTTCTCTTTCTGATGTAGCTGTGTCTTTATCTTGTTCTGCTTTTGCAACTGTCGCTGTTTGAGCTGTAACTTGTGCTTCTGTTTGAGCTTTTGCTGCTGTTTCACTTGTAAATGTGTCCACCACATCAACCACAGTTGATGCAAAAGAAGTAGCTACACTTACAAAACCTGAAAATAAATCATCTAAACCTATGCTTTGAACAGTTTTTTGAGATGTGCTTTCTGCTTGACCGTAGCTTCCGCTTGCTTCGGTTTCTGCTGCTGCTACATTGTAACCAACTTGTTGAACATCTGTCATAATAATCACCACATTATTACTAATTACAAATATATAAAGTATATAAATTGTATTGAATTTCAATATAATGTATTTTTGTTACAATTCGTTACATAAAAAATAAAAATACAGCAGCAACAAGCATTTCAGCTATTTTTTAATTGTTAATCTTTCTAAGTGTCGAACAAATCTTGTTAAAATACCTTCCGTATCTTTTGAAATTGAATCAACTAAGATTGTCTTCATGCCTGCCTTTTGCCCTGCAAGAATATCCGTTAAGGGTCTGTCCCCGACCATAACAACTTCTTTTATTTCTAAGCCCATTTCATAACATGCAATTTTTAAAATTTTAACATCCGGCTTTCTTGCATTACCATAAACATTAACGGGGGATATTTTTTGCACTTTATCGATATAGCCTTTTTTGTGGTTATTTGAAATTATTGCAACTTTAAAATCTTTTTGAAGATCGTTTAAAAAATCAAGGGTTCTTTTGGTAAATTTTCCCGTTTTTGATTCCATAACAGTTGAATCCAAATCAAAAAAAATTCCTTTTATCCCCTTAGATTTAAGTTCATTTTTATCTATATCATAAATTGATTCTAAATTATAATCCGGTTTTATTCGCATACTGTTCTATCCTTTGTTAATACTTCGTTTTTTATGCCTATTGTTCTTAAAAGCGCATAATCAAATTCTTTTTCCCACATATTATCTTCACACAAAAATTTAATATACGGTTCATCATTGGTGTTTGCAATTGTTTCATCTTCACGCTTAGGATTGATTATTTCAACCACTTTGGCTTTTGTTTGATAGTGAGGAGTGATAATTTCAATTTCATCATTCAAATATATTTTATTTTTAATTAAAACTTTATAGCTATCATCTTTTTTATCTTCAACAATTCCTATAAAATCAGCTCCTGCAAGTCCTTTTGAAATGTCATAACTATAAGTTGAGCTGTCATTATTTCCTAAGAAAAAGCCCGTTGTATAACCTCTGTTTCCGACTTTTAAAAGCTCATTATACCCCTCTTCTTCCGTTATTTTACCGTCTAAAACGGCTCTGTACGCTTTTGCGGTTGCACTAACGTAATACAAACTTTTTGTTCTGCCTTCAACTTTAAACGAATCAACTCCGATTTCAGATAATTCTTTTACATATCGAACAAGGCACAAATCTTTTGTTGATAGAATGTGAGAGCCTTTGTCATCTTGAATAATTTCAAAATATTCATTCGGGCGTGTTTCTTCTAAAAGTTTATAACTCCACCTGCAAGGTTGGGCGCATCCGCCTTGATTTGCTTTTCTTTCATATCCTGTCATATAATCAGACAAAAGGCATCTGCCTGAATAACTCATGCACTGAGCCCCGTGGATAAACATTTCAATTTCTATATCAGGAACATTTTTTCTTATTTTTTTTATTTGTTCAAATGATAATTCTCTTGCCAAAATAACACGGCTTGCGCCCATATCTTTCCAGAATTTAACAGCTTCGGAATTTAAAATGTTCGTTTGGGTTGAAATATGAAGGTCAATTCCTTTGCAGTTATTTTTTATAATATTATAAATTCCAAAATCTGAAATTATAATGGCATCCGGCTTTGCTTCATTTATTATATCTATATAATTATGTAGTTTCTCAATATCATCATCATAAGCAAATATATTAAATGTTACATATATTTTCTTATTCATTGAATGAGCAATATCAACAGCTGATTTAAAATTAGAAGATGTTATTATATCCCCTTTTCTTAGAGTTCGAAGCGAAAAATCAGCCAAACCCAAATAAATTGCATCTGCCCCATAATTAAGAGCATAACGCATTTTCTCTATACTTCCTGCAGGTAATAACAATTCACTCATATATAAATAATATCAAAAAAACAGTGGGGCGACAAAGTTTAATTCTTATGCCGCCCCAATTGTTTTATTCTTCGGATACGCAATCTTGAAAAGTAAAAGCTTTTATATAGCAAGATGGAATATTAAGCCATGGGTAATGTTTTGTGTTTCCTGTTTGTTTACATGTAACAGATGCATCTTGAAGGGTAACAATGCCATTTACACATTTATTATCATCGCAATCTATAAGCAACCCCTTAATATCAGCCCCATCCATAAAAACATGTAAAGTATCAGAATCAGTTGATTTTGCAATTTTATAAATTGCATCGTAAGTGTCTTTTCCCATAAATATTTCCTTTCATAAAAATTACAAAAGAAAATATAAGATAAATTTTTAACCCAAAAATTACCCACAAGATTTATATCTATACGGTAATTTTATTTCTTGATAAATATTCACCTAAA
The DNA here is from genome assembly GCA_023806865.1 of Isotricha sp. YL-2021a. NCBI lineage: Eukaryota > Ciliophora > Litostomatea > Vestibuliferida > Isotrichidae > Isotricha > Isotricha sp. YL-2021a. Next base: position 6,430 of record JAJJLH010002690.1, on the reverse strand, counting down.
AATTTTGCAGTGTAAGAAGTTTTTGATTTTAAAATTTGAGATACGGTTCCTTTTGCAATAACTTCTCCGCCGTAATCTCCGCCTTCGGGCCCAAGGTCAATTATATGATCTGCGCATTTTATAATATCAAGATTATGTTCAATAATTAAAACCGTATTTCCTGAATCTGCAAGCTGTTGAATAATTTTAACCAATTTTTTAACATCATGAAAATGAAGCCCGACAGAAGGCTCATCCATAATATATAAGGTTTTTCCTGTTGCACGCTTGTTTAATTCAAGTGCAAGTTTAATTCTTTGAGCTTCACCGCCTGATAGAGTTGTGGCATTTTGCCCGAGTTTTATATAATCAAGACCGACATCATATAAGGTTTGAAGGCGGGAAGAGATTTTTGGAATGTTTTTGAAAAATTCTAAAGCTTCCGCTACCGTCATATCAAGAACATCGGATATGCTTTTTCCTTTATATTTAACTTCCAGCGTTTCTGAATTGTACCTTTTTCCTTTGCAAACATCACATGTTACATAAACATCCGACAAAAAGTTCATCTCAATTTTTAAAACACCGTCTCCGCAGCATTTTTCGCACCTTCCGCCTTTAACATTAAAACTGAAGCGCCCCGGTTTATATCCTCTTACTTTTGCTTCATTGGTTTGAGAAAACAGTTCTCTTATATGCCCAAATAATTCGGTGTAAGTTGCAGGATTTGATCTTGGTGTTCTTCCTATCGGAGATTGATCGACCATAACAACCTTATCTATATTTTCAAAACCTTTAATTTCATCTACCCCTTGAGGTTTTGGGCGATTGCCTCTTAATTTATGAAGAGCATATTCATACAAAATATCATTCACAAGGGTTGATTTACCTGAGCCTGAAACGCCTGTGATTGTAACAATTTTACCCAAAGGAATATTCACATCAATGTTCTTTAGGTTATTAAGATGTGCATTTTTTATTTCAAGAAATTCGCCGTTTCCAATTCTTACATCCTTTGGAACTTCAATTTCTTCTTTGCCTGATAAATATTTTCCCGTAATGGAATTTTCTTCTTTTACAATATCATTGATTGAACCTTGAGCAACAACATATCCGCCGCCAACACCGGCATTAGGCCCTATATCTACAATATAATCCGCAGTTCTTATTGTATCTTCATCATGTTCAACAACAATTAACGTGTTTCCTAAATTTCTTAATTTCAAAAGAGTTTCAATCAACATTGAATTGTCCCTTTGGTGAAGTCCTATTGAAGGCTCATCAAGAACATATAAAACACCCGACAATCCGCTTCCGATTTGAGTTGCAAGGCGAATTCTCTGTGATTCCCCGCCCGATAAAGTTGAAGCCTTCCTTGATAACGAAAGATAAGAAAGCCCTACATCATTTAAAAATTTAAGACGAGCTCTTATTTCATCCAAAACCTGACGAACAATTTTTAATTTAAAATCATCCAAAGATAAATATAAGTCTTGAATAAAATCATATGCTGATTGAATAGACATTGAGCAAAATTCATAAATATTTTTATCACCAACCGTAACCGCAAGAACAAAGGGGTTTAGCCTTGCGCCATGACATGTTTTGCATTCAATTTCATCCATATATTTTTGAATTTCGGCTCTTATAACATCAGAATCAGATTGTTCAAACCTTTTCATCATATAGGGGATAACGCCCTCATATTTATGATAATGAGTGCGCATGTTTTTTGTGCCGAAATCGCAATAGCGCATTTTTATAACTTCATCGCCATTGCCGTATAAAATAATTCCTTTATGTGCAGGAGATAAAGATTTAAATGGCTTATCTGGGTCTATCCCATAATGCTCACAAACAGAAGTCAAAACATCATGATAATATTTATTTCCCGTTTTTTGCCACGGATAAATTGCGCCTTCATTTATCGATTTTGTATCATCCGGAACAACAAGTTCAGGCGTAACTTCATAATGCGCACCAAGCCCGTTACAAACCTTGCATGCGCCGTATGGAGCATTGAAACTAAACATTCTGGGGGATAATTCTTCAAAACTTAAATTGCAATCAGGGCAATTTAATTTTTCGCTAAAAAGTCTTTCGCCTTTACCTATTATATCAATTGCAACAAGCCCGTTTGAACGCATTAATGCCGTTTGAATGCTATCAAAAATTCTTGAATAAGAAGATTCTTTTACAACAATCCTGTCTATAACAACATCAATATCGTGTTTTTTATTCTTTTCAAGTTCAATTTCATCTTCATCAAGATTATAAATATTCCCGTCAACTCTTACTCTTATAAATCCTTCCTGCTTAAGCTCTGATAAAAGTCCCTGATATTCCCCTTTTTTGCCGCGAATAACAGGTGAGATAACTTGAATTTTAGTACCTTCATCAAGTGATTTTACTTTATCCGTTATTTCATCAATTGTTTGAGGGATAATTTCCCTTCCGCAATTAGGACAATGGGGAGTTCCCGCACGGGAATATAAAAGCCTTAAATAATCATAAATTTCCGTTATTGTACCAACAGTTGATCTTGGATTATTTGTTGTTGATTTTTGGTCAATTGAAATTGCAGGAGATAACCCTTCAATTGAATCAACATCCGGTTTATCCATTTGTCCCAAAAATTGGCGGGCATATGTAGATAAAGATTCAACATACCTTCTTTGCCCTTCCGCAAAAATAGTATCAAAGGCTAAAGAAGATTTCCCGGAACCAGATACGCCCGTAAAAACAATTAAATTATTTTTTGGAAGTTCAAGCGATATATTTTTTAAATTATGCTGCCTTGCTGATTTAATAATAATTTTATCGTTCATAAGAATATTATAAAACGAACTGTCAGCTAATCAAATTTAAGTTTCATCGTTTTTATTGGTTTTATCGCTCAAAAGTTTTGCACCAAGAACAATTGCGGCTTGTTTTATAAGTTCAAAGCCAACTTTCTTTGCAACATTAGCAGATGTAAATTTACCGCCACGCGTAGCGTTCCAACCTGACAATGCACCGTTTATGGCACCTGCCCCAAAATCTATTGCAAGAGTCTTTGGATTATATTCATCATCTTTTTTCTTATTAAATGCTCTATCGATAAATTTTATACCCGTATTAACGGCTGCACCGATTAAACTTGTTAAAGCAATTATAGTGCCTTGTTTAGCATTTTTATTGCAATGCATTAAAACGCCCGCACTTGTTGCAAGGAAGCTGGCTGCAATTCCCGATAATATATTTACCGTCATATCGTTTGTTTTAGCCTGAACGGTTAAAATTCTGTTCGCTTCATCGTACGTAATTTCACCATTTTTATATGATTCCACAACATCGTTATTTAATAAATATACGGCAGGATTCATCATACCCATAGCTTTTTTTAAAAATTTATTATCGGTTTTTAAAGGATTATTTTCACGAACTCTTAACAGCCCGTGCTTTGCTCTTATGTTTTTTCTTTTTTCTTCAAGTTTTTTTATATTTTCTGCTTTTTCGCCATATGAAGGTTCAAAAGTATCATTTTTTTCATTAACTAAAGAAGCCGGCTTTTGAGCAGCAAAATCAGATGGGGCATTTTTAACCTCACTTTTATATTTTAATAGCATAGGAGAAAATTCAGTATCTAAAGACATAGTTTTCCCATCCTTATACTTAAATAAAAACTATTCTCCTCTTAAAATTGCCAAAATTTATTTAATATTAAAATCAAATGTAAAAATAATATCCAAAACTTCTCTGTTTAAATTATCAGGAATCGGAGGATACGGCTTTGAATTTTCGATTGCATCTAACGCTGATTTATCAAATTCAACCATTCCTGAGGTTTTATAAATTTCATTTGAAACAAGCTCTCCTTTTTTATCAATTGAAAATTTAACGGAAGCTTTTTTCAAATTTGACCCTACGGGAGGCGCCCAATTTGTTTTAATTGAAAGTTCAATTTCTGATATATATTTACTTAAGGCATCTTTATCCATTATCGGAGCGGTCTCTTTTTTTAAAGCAGGCGTTTTCTTTTTTGTTTCTTGGTTTAAAGTTTTATATTCTATTGCTTTTTTAAGAGCAATTGCTTTTTTATTATCTCTGTTTCCCGATAAAATCTCATTAATTACATCTTTTGCAGAAACATAATTTCCGATTTCAAAATAAGATTTTGCAAGCAGCATTGCTGTGTCTTCATCGTAAGATGTTTGAATTGCATCTTCAAAATATTGAATTGCATTTTTATAATCCATTCTCTGGAAATAAATTTCACCAATTTTAGCGTTTGCAAAAGAATTGGAAGGTTGAATTTCTAAAATTCTTTTAAACAATAAAATCGCATCATCTGCATGTCCTGTCATTTTATATGTTTCGGCGGTTAAATTTAAAGTATCTATATCATCAATATGCAAAGTTGAAGCTTTTGTTAAATATTTTGATGCCTTTTTAAAATTATTGAGAGAATAGTAAATTTTTCCAAGTTCAAGATTAGCTTCATAAAAATCAGGCTTAAATTCAATCGCTTTTTCATAGTTTTGAATAGCAAGGGTTGTTTCTTCTTTTTCCTGATAAATTTTAGCAAGATAATTATATGCATCTGGATCATCAACAATAGATAATTGCTTATTTAAAAGCTCAAGTGCTTTATCATATTCTCCTTCTTCATAATATTTAACAGCATCAAAATAATATTCCTGAGCCTCTTTTAAACCGCCTTGAACAGTTTTAAACTCCTTGTCGCCAAAGCGCATATTAAAATTAAAAGAAAATGCGCTGTAACAAAGAAAGGAAAAGGTAACAAAAAGTACAAAAAGAAAAACATAAAAGGCGATTTTTCTTTTTACCGGTTTTTTCGGCTTTTCCGTAAAAAAATCTTTATCTATATCAAATTCTTTTTTAAAAAGCATACCTTATTTTACCTTAACGTATTTTTTAATATCAAGTTTTAATACATGCTTAATATCACTATAATCCTTTGCTTTTACAAATAACGAATTAAACATAGGCTTTTTGGTAAAATCGTAGTGTCTGACATCCAAAATTTCCGCATTCAAATCAGCTTTTAATTTTTCAAAATCAAAGCCTTTAATACTTTTTCTTTCAATATCATTAGGCACTTCACACATAATAAAAGCATATATAAAATTATTATCTTTTAAAATTTTATTCCAATCAGGCTTCTTATTTTCCATAAAATATTCATAAGGATTTATCCCATAAGCGTAATATGCAATATCACAGAGGCACCAGCCCGCAAACCTTAAAGGGTTTATCTCAATCGGAATAATTTTGTCTTTGTTTGCCCTTAACTCAATATGTGCGGGAAAATTCTTTAAATTTGCATATTTACCGATTTTATCAAACAGATTGTTAAACGAATTCAAGTACTTAAAAATAATATCAGATGAAGTAACATACATCCTGTCTGATACATCAAACTTATCCAAAAAAGGATGTTTATATATATTTAAAATAACAGGCTTTGAATTTTCATCAAAATAAACATCAATTGCAAATTCATCTCCCTCAATAAATTCTTCCAATATAAAATTATCTTTGGATAAAACTTCTTTTGGGAAAAAGCTTTTTGCTTTATCCATTGTATTTTTAAGTTCAAGAATCGTGTTTTTTAATTCTTCTTTATTCCATACGGTGCAAACTCCAAGACTTAAAAAACCGACTGAGGGTTTTATAACAAAGGGGTATTTAAATTCATCCGGATTTAAATTTGAAAGTTCATCATACGAAACTTTTTTATAAAAAAAGTCAGGATAAATTTCAGCTAAAAGCTCTCTTGTTTTTACTTTATCTTTGAAAATTTTTATTTTATCAGGCAAATCAGTATCAAAAAGAAGTTCTTCTATTTTTTGAATAGAATTTTCAGAATTTGTATAAAGTTTTTTATTTTCGACATAAGAATTGTAAAATTCATTATCTGAAATAAATTTTAATTCTTTATCTTTAACAATCTCTGTCTTTAAGATAGGATAAGCATTTTTCCTTAAAGTTTCTGTACAAAAATTTGAAACATACGGCTCTTCTAAAATAAACATCAAAACCTCTTAAAATTCCTATAAAATTTTATTATAAAATTTATTTTTGTGGTAGAATTTTTTTATCTTTTCACAAAAAAAGAACAATTAATTAATAAATAAGGAGATTTTTATTACAAACAAAAGAGTTTGGCTGTTTAGAGAAGGTTACGCTAACATTCGTGCAGAACTCGGCGGAAAAGGCGCAATCCTTGCAGAAATGACAAATTTAGGTTTACCCGTTCCTCCCGGATTAACAATTACAACAGCAACCTGTATGGAATATATCAATAACGGCAACAAAATGCCTGAAGGTTTAATGGATGAAGTTAAAACTTATTTAAAAGAAGTTGAAATTCAAGCCGGTAAAAAATTCGGCGATACTCAAAACCCGCTTTTGGTTTCCGTTAGGTCAGGTGCAAGAGTTTCAATGC